>JAWQEG010006205.1:0-64617 GCA_033782935.1 Petrolisthes cinctipes
ATTTTTAGTACAATATAAAATGAGAGTTTACTTGTGTGGGGATAGTACATACATATACATATATATACAATTAGATTCGTTTTACTCATAGGTACCTAAACCTTCCATTATAACTAGTTCAGAATTCTGTAGAAAAACTATTTAATGTGAATTTTTAAATCAGTCATAATAAATAAATGTGTTAGTACTGTTGTAGCTAGTGTATGTGTTTGTGTTAGTACTGTTGTAGGTAGTGTGTGTGTGTGTGTGTGTGTGTGTGTGTGTGTGTGTGTGTGTGTGTGTGTGTGTGTGTGTGTGTGTGTGTGTGTGTGTGTGTGTGTGTGTGTGTGTGTGTGTGTGTGTGTGTGTGTGTGTGTGTGTGTGTGTGTGTGTGTGTGTGTGTGTGTGTGTGTGTGTGTTAGTACTATTGTAGGTAGTGTATGTGTGTGTGTTAGTACTATTGTAGGTAGTGTGTGTGTGTGTTAGTACTATTGTAGCTAATGTGTGTGTGTGTGTTAGTACTATTGTAGCTAGTGTGTGTGTGTGTTAGTACTATTGTAGTTAGTGTGTGTGTGTATTAGTACTATTGTAGGTAGTGTGTGTGTGTGTGTTAGTACTATTGTAGGTAGTGTGTGTGTGTGTGTTAGTACTATTGTAGGTAGTGTGTGTGTGTGTGTTAGTACTATTGTAGCTAGTGTGTGTGTGTGTGTGTGTGTGTGTGTGTGTGTGTGTGTGTGTGTGTGTGTGTGTGTTAGTACTATTGTAAGTAGTGTGCGTCAGGTAGGTAGGTAGGTAGGTAGGTAACTCAATACCATCTCCCAGTACTACAGGAACTTGCTGACACTATTGATTCACCTACCTCACTACCACACACTCTCTTTAACGTGCCATTCTCTCTAACTCACTAACTTTCCTCACTCAGTGCCTTGTCAAACAAACTGATAAAATATATAAACATGTATAATACAATCTAATCACGGCGTGTTTGTGTACAACTCGTTCTAAGGCAACGTCCACATAGCACAACATCAACATTCCCGCCACGTAACAACACAATCATCAGTACATATCTAGGATGCCTTTCTCATATATAAGTTTCTTGAAGCATGTAATACAGTCAGTCATTTCAGGATATGTTGTGATGAAGACCCTCACAGATTTGTTCATGTTAAAATAATAATGAAGTTATAATTGTACCGAGACGAATTAAGGTATGTCCTTATTATAGAATGCTCTTCACAATGAGATAGGTACCAGTGAAGGTTTTGAGTAAGGAGTTGTAGCACCACAACACACAACACTGTTCACGTCACCACTACTACTGCACGTTACCGAAAGCATGGGGCCGCCATTACTATGACGTCATGCACTGGGCTCCGTATGTTGCCAGTTATTGATATTCGTCACAATAATTTCCATGTATCGCATCCTCTCCACAAGTACTGATTATACACAGCATTGGTAAGTATTAATTAACACTGAATATACCCTGAAGTATACCCTAGATGGTCCAGATGTTCTAAAAGAATAAATATTTGATTATTCAGTACATGGCAAGTGGTGGTTGTCCAGGCCACAGCCACACAAACATTGAGCGAAAATCCAATATTCTTCATCTGACTTCACAATTCTTCGAACACCCGTACATATTATGGTAGTTTGGTATGGTGAAAAATTCGCATCTCGTGCCACATGAAGTCAGTTATATGGCATTGTTGATTGGAGAAGCCTATATGTTTTATTGTTCCATTGTCCATGCACTCACAGTTCTAAAATACACCTTTTCAGTAAATACACATTACACATATTCTCATCAGTGATACCCATTAAGGGGGATGGTATACTTTTGGTACTTTGGAGCGTCTTAATTCCCTCAAAGTATGTCAGGAAACAGGACCAGATGGGTATTAATAATGTTGGCCTGTTGCTTGGAATAGTTTGAGGAATCAGTTGCTCCAGATTTACCAACACTGTACCGCCCCATTAACAGAGAAAGTGTTGATGTAGAAAGTAACATTTACAACTTTTCAACACACTGTACAGTTGGACACAGGAATTGGTGGTACAGCCCAGGTCAAAGATACTTGTCCCATTTGAGTAATCAGTGTCTATTATCAGGTACTTGCTTTTTAATTACCATCCTCAATACTGACTTCTGTCCCTGGCTGTGTCTCCTATTTGGCACTAAGGAACTTTATATTGGGAGAAATGGACCATCTTTCACTTGGGCTGTACCACGAATTCCTGTATCCAACTGTACAATACCTTATAAACGTCGCTATGATAAATGATGTCTGGCACCTTGGATCATAAATAACCTGTCTGACTTAGTAATGATTTTAGTAATGATGATGTATTCATATAGAGCAGAAAAAAGAAAGAGACTTGCTAGGCCAGATAAGACCTTGTATAGTTACATAATATGAAGGAGACAGAAAGTAGGGACGGGAAAAAAAAAAAAAGGGAAATGAGGGATGGTTAAGGGGGTGCGGAGTAGGGGACAGGCTTGGGGGGGGGGGTTTGGGGGGTGCGGGAGTAGGGGACAGGCTTGGGGGGGGGGGGGTTTGGGGGGTGCGGGAAAAGGGGGAAAGGCGTGGGGTGGGTAGAAAGCCGGTCCCCTATTCCCGCACCCCCCTAACCCCCCCCAAGCCTGTCCCCCTACTCCAGCACCCCCCAAAACCCCCCCAAGCCTGTCCCCTACTCCCACACCCCACTAAACTCCCCCCCCCCAGCCTGTCCCCCTATTCCTGCACCCCCTTAATGATAAAAGAGGGGGTCAACTCGGATCCGAAGGCCCGCCAAAACACTTATTAAATTATTACCCACATCATGAGTTAGTAAGTCTGCTGCTGCATTTCTCCTTTTAATCAACAAACAAGAGAGATTATAAGAGCAGTATTAAGGGGGTAATTCGTTTTTGGTACATTGGAGTGCCTTGATTCCTCCAAAGTATGCTAGGAAACACGACCAGAAGAATAAAAGTCATAGTGTTCTGTTGCTTGGAATAGTTTGAAGGATTTAGTTGCTCCAGATTTACCAACACAAAATTTCCCCCTTAACTGTATTAACATAGAGCTACTTAGATAATAATAAGGTATATAATCATACAACCTCTGAAACTGGGACGCCAAAATTATATATTCACCGACCTAAAAAATTCATGTTATTTATTAGAGTTACAAGAGCAGTCACGCGTGTTATAATATCATTTGAACCTGTCCTTGTTACAGTTATGGTCAAAAGGTTATGGTCAAAAGTCCTGCAACCTAGCTGGTGAATAAAAGCGAACCATATGAGTGAATCTTATGAACCAATATTGCAGAGACCAACCAACAGTTAGCTATCTATAGTATCGGATCATTTTCGAAGCCATCTTATTATTGAAAGGTGTTGCAGGATTATTGACCATGACTGTACAAGCTTCTAACTGACTTTAAAAACATCACAGGCCTTCTCTCTCTTGTGTGAAAATTGGAGAGCTAGTGACTCACCCATCCAATGCCAGGACACAGACGACGAGTACCTTGTTGGTGTAAGAGAAAGTGTTTTGTTGTCTAGCTTATAAATTATATAGTTGAGGAATTGGGACCCCTTTGTCTATAATTATCATCCATTAATTAAGGGGGTGCGGGAATAGGGGAACAGGCTTGGGGGGGGGTTAGGGGGGTTTTGGGAGGTACGGGAGTAGGGGGACAGGCTTGGGGGGGTTAGGGGGGGTTTGGGGGGTGCGGGAATAGGGGGACAGGCTTGGGGGGGGTTTTGGGGGGTGCGGGAGTATGGGGACAGGCTTAGGGGGAGTTAGGGGGGTGCGGGAATAAGGGACAGGCTTTCTACCCACCCCAAGCCTGTCCCCTATTCCCGCACCCCCCTAACCCCCCCCCACCCAAGCATGTCCCCTACTCACGCACCCCCTTAAGGACCCTGTGATCGTGTATGGAAAGTGGGAGGCTACGACTGATTCCTCCTAACCATGCCACGAAACAAGCTCCTTCCATATAGGTGTATAGTGTTTCATGGCAATATTTGAAGGACTCATTTATCTTCAACAATAATTATCTGACTACATCACAGGGTCTCATAAATTAAGTGGAATAAATAACACACCATTACAAAATATATATTACCCCGAGAAAAAGTATAGTAAAACGGAATTGTGCTTTTTTTACGACGCAGTACAAAATTACATCCTTATCTCGCAAATTCAAGCATTAAACGTGACTCGGGGCAGAACAGTCACGTCAGGTTCATGTATCACTCTCACACACACACATCCTCCTTCCCTCTTGGCCTTGACCCCTCGACTTCGATAATAACACAGAAATTACTTGGTATACGTGGACGCCTTAAATGTAGCCCTGTCTGTGTCTGTTCTTTCCTTTAGTATTATTATTATTATTATTGTTATTATTATTATTATTGTTGTTATTATTATCGTTATTATTATTATTATTATTATTGTTATTATTGTTATTATTATTATTTTTATTATTATTATTGTTACTATTATTACTATTATTATTATTATTATTATTGTTATTATTATTACCATTATTATTATTATTATTATGTGTGTAAATTTGCTTCAGACCACTTTTATTATAGCTGGCAATAATACTCTCCTTGGCACCTAAATTGCAATCCTTCGAGTGATTTATTTATACTGTTCGTTTCCCAAATAGATGGTTGTTTCGAGTTGTATGATTACCCCCCCCCCCTCCAAATTGATGATACCAAGTTAAGATTACAGTATTTTCCCCCAAACTGACTCCAAGTTAGACCACCATTTCTCAAGGACATAGGTCACACAGTATACGGTATATATAACAATAGCGTATTCGTAAAGAAATAGAATTATAATTATTTCATGTAATACATGCACAATACTTATATCAATTTATCATTATAATACGAGTAACAATATTTTCATTCTCAAGCCTAATTTCAGCACACACAAAAAAAAATATATATATATAAGTCTTTAACATGGCCCAGAATTCATAGGGACCTTAGTCAGTCAGGGCCATATATATGAGTTACAGTCTAGAAAGAAAACCCATCCTATCAATTTCGGACAATGGCCCAAATTATATCCTGCCTGCTTAGGGTTCCTTCAAACTATGGCTGACCTTTAAGGGGTTGCTGGAATAGGGGGACAGGCTTGGGGGAGGGGGTTAGGGGGTGCGGGAGTAGGGACAGCTTGGGGGGGTTTGGGGGGTGCGGGAGTAAGGGACAGGCTTGGGACGGGGGGGTTAGAGGGGGGTTAGGGGGGGTGCGGAAGTAGGGGGACAGGCTTGGGGGGGGGTTAGGGGGGTGCGGAATAGGGGACAGGCTTTCTACCCCACCCCAAGCCTGTCCCACTATTCCCGCACCCCCAACCCCCCCTAAGCCTGTCCCCTACTCCCGCACCCCTTAAATTATGGGGAAAACCTATTTTTGGTCAACTGGAAGGGCTATTGATTCCTCCAAAATTTTCCAGGAAACAAATCAACTCAATGTTACTAAAGGTGGAAGTGTTTCATGGCAGTGTTCGGAGGAAAACACATTCATCTTACAACTCTCATCCACTTTCACTCTCCCTCTGCACCTCACCCACTCTCACTCTCCCTCTGCACCTCGCCCACTCTCCCTCTCCCTCAGCACCAAACCCATGCACTCTCACTCTGCATTTTACCCACTCTCCCTCTCCCTCTGCACCTCACCCATTCTCCCTCTCCCTCAGCACCTTACCCACTCTCCCTCTCCCTCAGCACCTCACTCACCCACTTTCACTCTCCCTCAGCACCTCACCCACTCTCCCTCTCCCTCTCACCACAAGTCAAACTCGTTGGCTGAGGTGAACAAGTAAGGGACACATTCCATTACAACAATTTCCCCCTCACGACCTGACCTCTCCCCTCAGACACGTGCACCAATAACATCAAGTCACCCCTCACTGCACGCTCCCCTCTATTACACTCAACAGTATTTTTTCTCTGACACACACACACACACACTCACACACACACACACACACACACACACACACACACACACACACACACACACACACACACACACTCACTCACTCACACATTCTCACACACACACACATATTCTCTCACTCACTCACTCACTCACTCACTCACTCACTCACTCACACACACACACACACACACACACACACACACACACACAAATTCATTCATTCATTCATTCTCTCTCTCTCTCTCTCTCTCTCTCTCTCTCTCTCTCTCTCTCTCTCTCCCTCTCTGTCTCTGTCTCTGTCTCTGTCTCTGTCTCTGTCTCTGTCTCTGTCTCTGTCTCTCTCTGTCTCTCTCTCTCTCTCTCTCTCTCTCTCTCTCTCTCTCTCTCTCTCTCTCTCTCTCTCTCTCTCTCTCTCTCTCTCTCTCTCTCTCTCTCTCTCTCTCTCTCTCAGGAACTCTACTCGGGCTTATACTCCACAGTCATGTAAGGAAGACGAAAACTTTACGCACAACATAGACCAAGCGATTACACTGACCTCTGGTGGTAGCGGCCAGGACTACTTAGAGTGTATTATACAGTACATGAATAACACGACAAAAGAATTTACAGAGACAATTATTTATGAAGTACGTAGGAATCGCTTTAAACTTTATCATTCTAAAGTTGCTTTTGAAGGTAATACTAATAATAATTATATAGTTTCGAGGTCCATAACGTTGTACCCAAATCCACATGTATTACTCTGCCACCGTATTATTCTCGTGGGCAATTGTGTGTGGTATGAAAATGGTCTAGGTGAGTATCCCATTCCAGACAACGACGCACCAACACGACACCAATACAAGTGACATTTTTGCTTGAGAGAGAGAGAGAGAGAGAGAGAGAGAGAGAGAGAGAGAGAGAGAGAGAGAGAGAGAGAGAGAGAGAGAGAGAGAGAGAGAGAAATGACTACTCCAAACTATGCCAAAGTACTCGATGCCTCAACATTGCCTCATTTCTATAGTTATTCTGGTTACAAGTTTGGGGAAATCATGAAGTCGTTTCCAATTCGTTCGCTGACATCAAGACTCCTTCAGGCTAATGGGAAAGTATTCCATTAAAAGTTGGGTATTCTAACAAGTAGCTACAACCGTATTGCTTGCTGCTGCTTGTTTAGAGTTGCATATACTTCATACCTAATCCCTTATATACTCTCCTCGTCCTGGTTATGTCATCCCAGTGTTGTTTACTATATTTGTCTGTGTGTGTGTGTCTAAGTAGTGTAGCAAATGTTGGAGTAAAACAGTTAGTTCTCTTCCAATAACATCCCTATGCCACAGACTCCTATTAATTAAAGTCCCCCTTCCCACCCCCGTACTTGCCTATATAGAACCCCACGCTACAGACATCCATTAAAATCCCCCCCCCCCTTCCCCAACCACCGTACAGTACATACTCAAAACCCCCCGGCAGAGGGCCCATTAAAGTCCCCCCTCCCTCCCCCCACCGTACATGCCTATAACCCCACGTCACAAACCCCCATTAATGCCCGTCCCCCCTTACCCTTCCTCCCATTAATGTCCCTCCCCCCTTACCCCTCCTCCCATTAAATTCCCTCCACCCATTATATTTCCTCCCCCCTCAACCCTCCTCCGACCTTCCCCCCTTATTACTCCATTTCCCATTAACGTCCCTTTCCCCATACCCCTCCCCCCCTTACTCCTCCTCCCATCAAATTCCCTTCCCCCTCACCCCTCCTCCCATTAACGTCCCTTCCCCCTTACTCCACTTCCCATTAACCCTTCCCCCTCCTCCCATTAATGCCCCTTCCCCCTCACCCCTCCTCCCATTAATGTCCCTTCCCCCCTCACCCCTCCTCCCATTAAATTCCCTCCCCCCTTACTCCTCCCCCCATCAAATTCCCTTCCCCCTCACCCCTCCTCCCATTAACGTCCCTTCCCCCTTACTCCACTTCCCATTAACCCTTCCCCCTCCTCCCATTAATGCCCCTTCCCTCTCACCCCTCCTCCCATTAATGTCCCTTTCCCCCTCACCCCTCCTCCCATCAAATTCCCTCCCCCCTTACTCCTCCCATCAACCCTTCCCCCACCTCCCATTAACGTCCCTCCCACCGTACCTGGCCTAGTAGTAGCTCTCTGGGTGGAAGGTCTGGGAGTGTTGTGAGAGTAGTAGTCCCAGTTGTTCTTCACCACATTCCTCGCCCTCATTGACATTTTACGCCAAGGTTCTTCATTTGTTTTTTGTTTTTTTTGTTTTTTTGTTTTTTTTTTGGGTTCGTGTCACTCGCGCCAATTCCTGGATTATATTCTTTAACACGATTTTATTTATATATGCCTATGGATATATTGTTTCTTTTCCTTGGTGTTCGTTCACTGTCTTTTTTTTTAATCTTTCTCAAGCATCATCGTGGTTAATCATGCTCGCAGTCTTTTAGAATGAATGTTAAACCAAATGTCAGAAATCATGTATAATATCAACATATCAATATAAATCTAATTAATGTTCAGTAAATAATAATCACAATATACAAAAAACAGTTAGCGGTTTGATCTTCCACCATCCATCCACGGCAAGAATAGAGGAGTCACTGCTCTCTTAGAAAATGAAGTGTTACTGGCCTTTACGTTGTTGAGGGAGGCTGAGGGAAGGAGGGGGAGATGAGAGAAGGGGAGATGAAGTACAGTATATCTAAAAAAACGAAGACTACACGGAACTACAATTCAAATATTTCCTGTGAAAGGTTTAATTAAGATTGTGGAGTAAGACTGATATTAATGGACCTCAAATAATTATATATATAGTACAGGTAATAGCCTAATATAAAGCTGATATATAATGTTGATAAATAAAACTAGGGAGGACTGTTTGGCATGACAGCTAGGATGGGAAAGGTCAGTAGTTAATGTTTTATCAGTGTGAAATGTCAGGAGCATCTCGCATAAGTTCTCGTGGCTGTTTGAAGCTGAAGAGTGAATTATGGAACTAGTTAAGATACAAATTAGGCTATAAGGTATGCAAAATAGGAGTTAACAGATATATAGGTCATTGACTTCAGTAGGAATTATTTTGAGTTAATTTCACGTATCTATAAATTGTTTAGTTGTGTAAGGGTTTGGTGTGAATTTTGAGTTTGTTGTCATTAGGCACAAAAGGTTTTAAAATGAGGTAAGGGAACAATACATTTCCTCCAGATTAAATAAATACACCGTTGTCGAATAATGTTGATGTAGGATTGGTTTTTAAAGCTCAAATTAACATATAGTATCTATCGGCCGAACGTGGTATTTCTGGTTACTTTCCATGCATGGGTAAATTGTCTAAAGATGTCGATCAATGGTATAGTAGTGTACATGATTCTTTATACCGATTTCGAGTTTGACCTAAAAGCGTATGCTCTGAAGTAGCCTAATAATAGTCGAAACCAAAGTAGCCAATAACTTGTAAATTGAAAGGCAAGAATACGATTTCGTCTTCAATTTAAGCCAAATAAATATAGTACTTGAAAACAAAGAACAATACGAAGGTGGAAACGGGCGAAAAGAGCAGAGTAGATCCTTAACCCCCCCAAAAAAAGAGCAAAAGAGAGCAATGTCCTCTCTCTCATTTTCCTTTCCGCTCCTTTAGAGAGTGTGTAGGCGTTCACTGCGCACACCGTCCTCTCCTCTCTATCCTTCCTTGCTTCTCCACCAATAGGCATTTGCTTCCCTCCCAAACACCCCCAGCAATGCGGCTACCCCACACCCCTCCCACTCAATAGGCCTAGCTGCAGCGCGTAGTAAATTCCGTAGTACTATCGATTGAGAACTACGCCGCCATTCATAGAACACAAACGCCTTAGGGCATTACCATTTTCTATGATGATGTTTATGAGAAAATGCAGTTACTCATCAGGGAGACCATGTTAGGTGTTGCATTATATATATCGTAATCAGAGGTCAGTGCTACCTATTCACTCATGTAGGCTATAATAACTAATACAAGAATAAAATAACTATTAAGCAATTCAATGCTTTTTTTTTATGAATTAATTGTCCACATTCCAGGATTTAATTGATAAAACTAACCAAATATCGTAAGTTATGAAAAAATGGAGTGACATTTCAAATTTTCAATACTCTTTCGTGTTCCACTTCCACAGGACACATTAACTCAACTGTAGTCATTGTAGCGACTAAGAACCATGCACCTTATATATAAGCTTTCTTGTTGGTTTGGGGCAGGAAGAGGATGCTTTGATCTGGAGATGAGGGATATTTTTTTATCATTTCTTCTTGGGATAGAGTTAGGTCTCAGCAGTATTGACTGACTGACTAAGATTAAGGGAAATGAGTGCCATCTGTCAGGTTTTAGGAGGCATACAGTACATAAGGGATACATAATACTAAAAAAAATTGTACATAAAAAATATGGAACTTGTAAGTCCTTCCCTGTACAGTATTGTAAAGTCATGTGACATCTGCCAGTATATAATAATTACCATACCAGGTAATCATTATGCTGATGGGGTAAATGAGTGTAGTATCTTCCTGCACCAAGGAAAATAATTAAGCACTAGCCAAAGTAAGTTCCCAAGCTGAAGGTGTTATAAAAATGGTTTAAATGCATATTCTACACTCACCCTCTGATGTTGAAGTCTCAGCCTCTTTCTTATTCTCCTCTGATACATCGCTATCCATGGTTTCCTCACTACGTACTCTTGCCCATTTTTCTTGAACTTCTTCAAGGATGTTTTTTGTTGTTTTTTCCAAGTTTTGTTTTCCTGTATCTTGCAATTCACTCTTATCATCATCTTCCCCCCAAGCCTCTTTTTTGCGTGTGCTATCCCTCTGAGTTTTATCATCTGCTTCATTCAATGGTGGATATGTATCAATAGCAACAGATGTTACATTTCTCTTCCTGAAGACCTCTGCTGTTATCCCACACTTACTATCACTCAGGTCTGGACCATCCTTCAGTAAGTCCACCACAGAGGAGATACTGCAGTCTGATTCAGTCTGAGATTCATCTGTGTCACTATAGCTAGAATTTTTTCTGATATTTCCACTGTCAGCCAAAGTGCAAGTGCTCTCAAGTGTTAAGGCCTGTAGACTGTGGCTGGTGCTCTCCCACTCTTGTAGATCTGTGCTGCTGTATCTTGGTGGATAGTCATTTTCACTAGCACTACTTAACGTTATTTCATCGGTCTGCAACTCACAAACAAAAGAATTATTACGGTCATTAGAATCTGTCCTTGGACCAAGGGAAGTTGCATATATTTTGTGGTTACAGTTTTTACTTATCTTTGTATCCTCAATAAATTTGCCAGTGTCAAGGTTAATTTCACATTTCATTTGGGTCATATTTTCAACATTAATTCCACAAACATCACCAACACCCTCACTACTTTCCTCAGCATTGACTAATTTACCTTGTCTCTCCTCTCTGTTGAATTTCTTTACATTTTGCCTTTTTTCCTTGTTTTTTATATCACACATAATTTTATTTGAGATAACTTTGCTGATATACTTTTCACCCAAAGTTTCTGGTACTTTTTCAGTAACTATATGTGTCTCATCTCCACCACTGTCCTTTGTAATTTCATGTACATTCGGTGATATATGTTCTATACTTTCTTCTCCTGTTTCCCCGATTATTCTGTCTCTTGCATGTTCCTGAACTTCATCATCTCTCTGTTCTTCTCTATTGATGATTCCTGCTCTGAATGATATTTCTCTACTTTCCATTATTCCTTCTGATCCTTCATTCCTTTCACTTCTTCCTTCCTTCCTGACAACACTGCCATCACTTTTATTTTTTTCCTCCACCTTTCCACTCTTTCCCTTCCTTTTCCTCGCATGCCGAAGTAAGAAGCAAACAATCACCTCTAGCATGGTATTCAGCTGAGAACCAAGCTGCTTGTTGCGCTTGACCAGACGACCAATCTGTAGTTCCCTCACCAGCTGCAGGCGGTTCCGAACACATGATGAGAAAACAGATTGCTCCTTGTCCAGCAGAGTCAGAGTCTGGGCCAGTTTCTTGAAAAGAAGATAACAGTCATCTTTATCTGTGATGTGATAGGTTATTATATACAGTACAGTATTTCATGTATCCATTTTTCCACAGTTACATCGTGTATGGGGAGGTTATGACCAACAGCCTCAATTTAAGTTGCCATCTACCACAAAGCAGCAAAACCCTTTCATGTCACCCCACACTACATTCACACATTATTTCTTTACGTTTTCCCTCTATCCCATGTCTGAATGTCCTTTCACATTTCCTCCCTCACTTGAAGAGAATGCCATCTTCACCAACCAATCCCCTTCCAATCTTCTCAGCTCTCTGTTTCTGTATGGTACAGTATATGCCTCATCCACTATTCAAGTCATAAAATATTCGCATCTATAGAAAAGCATGAATATAACCAAGATGCAACTATAGTATAGTAGGATAAGTCTTATGCTTCTTCAAACACAATGTGTCTAGGCATCTCGAATGAAATTGGACATGAATTTGGAACACTCTCACTTTAACTACACAGATGAGGACGACAGGCGGGGCTATAGCCTTTAGTCCTCATTTTTTTTTATATAGAAAAAAAAATATATAAACATTAGAGCATCTCACCTTCCTTGCCAAATATTCCCTTACAAGTGAGGCACTGAGCATCTCCACATCACCCAGGTCCATGATAGCTGCACAAGGAAATGGATAGGCCTTCTGCACTGTAGTATGTTCAGTCTTGGGTTACAGGTACTGGGTAATTCATAATCTAGCTTGCTTACTAATTATATCAGCCCTGGAAGAAAAAATGGATAATATAGTACAGTACAGGGATGGTACCTTCAAATTCATTTTTTTCTAGCTTTCTTCGGATAAGCAGAGTATTCTTAATTAAATCCTGTTCTACTGTAATAATGGTTCTGAGTGGAGCATATAATGTGAAACAAGTGAAGTGCCAACAACTGAGAGATATAAATAACCTTGTTAAGTTTTCTCGACTGGCCTAACTGACTGAAGTAAAATGACTGCAACATGCATTAATACAGCTCTGGCTTGTGGTGATGGTGCAAAGTGAAGCAAATGTGGAGTGAAGCAAGTAAAGTGCCGACAGCTGTGAGGTATTATAAACAATGCTTTGACGATGCAAGTGTATATAAATGAATAATAAGAGTTGATACAGAACTGGTCTAAGGTGATGGTAAAGAATGAAGCAAGCATGACATTATGAAGCAAGAGAGACACCTACAATGGAAAGATAGTAAATGTAACAGGCTCCTCTTTAGGAAATAATATGTATCTATATAACAATAATAAGTGTTGATATGGAATTGTTGGTACGGTAGTTTGCAGGTGCGAGCGAAGTACCTAACTTTTTAATGGTATCCACGTAACTGTAATAAGTGTTGACAGAGAACTAGTTAATGGTGACTGTACCGAATAATGCCCTAAGTTGAAAAGAAATAAATAGTGAATGATGTGAATATCCAAAAGCTGAGTGATATAATAACTATTTAATTAATGGTATCCACGTAACTAAACTGTAATAAGAGTTGATAGAGAACAGACTAAAGCGAATAACTGAAGTGAAATAATAGTGAATGGTGTGAATATCCAACAGTTCAGAGATTAATAAAGCCAATAATTGAAGTGTAATAACTCTTGATAGAGAACTAAACGTTAGGTAATGGTGACCGTACAGAATATAGCCAATAGTTGAAGTGAATGATGTGAAATAATAGTGAATATTCAACATCCGAGTGAATAATAAAGCAGCCAATAATTGAAGTGAATGGTGTGAAATAATAATAGTGAACATCCAACAGCTAAAAGTGAATAATAAAACCAATAATTGAATTGAAGTGTTGTATATATGATGTGAATAATAGTGAATACAGCCAATATAGTCGAAGTGCATGGTATGAATAACAGTGAATAAAATCCCATAATTGAAGTAAATACTATAGTGAATATCCAACAGCTGAGTGAATAATAAAACCAATAATTGAAGTGTATATATGATGTGAATAATAGTGAATAATACAAGTGAATACAGCCAATATAGTTGAAGTGCATGGTGTGAAATAATAATAATAGTGAACATCCAACAGCTTAATGAATAATAAAACCAATAATTGAATTGAAGTGTATATATATATGTGACTTCTCCTGACATACACAGCCAATAGTTGAAGTGCATAGTGAATAAAATCCCATAATTGAAGTAAATACAATAGTGAATAACCAACAGCTGAGTGAATAATAGTGAATACAGCCAATAATTGAAGTGCATAGTGAATAAACTCCCATAATTGAAGTAAAATACAATAGTGAATAACCAACAGCTGAGTGAATAATAAAACCAATAATTGAAGTGCACGGTGTGAATAACAGTGAATAAAACCCCATAATTGAAGTAAAATACAATAGTGAATAACCAACAGCTGAGTGATATAAACAAAATGTACGCATCGTTGTCCTCAGCTGTCCACACACCCCTTGCTGCCACCTCCATCTGTCGGAGATAATTTTCACCCTTTAATCCTGTGGGGGGGGTGGTGGTGGTGGTTTTCCTTACATCTCACCCATTTTAATGTTGAGGGGAGTGGTTGTAGAGGAGTGGGCGAGGTGTGAGGAGAGGTGAGGAGGAGTAGTGCATGGGGGGCGGAGGGGGTCAGCTGGGCACCTCACACCTCCTCCTTACCTCATCATCAGCTGTCAATGGTCACAGCAAAGATGGCTTCCTCCAGCAGAGGAATACAAATCGGATCAGCGTGGTTTCAGAGGAAAATCAAGCTCCGGCCGCAACACAGAGGGATCCATTTAGTGACGGACGAAGTGTTGAAGGAAATCCCAGAACTCAGGCAATTTACAGTGGGCCTCCTACACGTCCAGAGTAAGTAATGTGATTCCTCCAACCTCCGAGTACCTCAATGTTGCTGCCTTCTGTTGGGTGGGTGGGTGGGTTAGTGGGGGTTTATTATTGTATTTTTGGTGTGCCCTTACTGCCACACCTCGATGCTACACCTACCCTTACCCGTGTCAAAACCTTACCCCATCATATAAAACAACGTGGCATAATGTGCGACCCCTACACACACACATACACACACACACAGAGGGAGTATGTTAATTGTTGTCTTGCCAGGTGGGTGGTGTGTGTGTGTGTGTGTGTTATTACTCGTAGCCACACCTGCACCTACCCCCCTACCCTTCCACCTGCTACACACTCACCTTAACTACTCATGAATCAAGCCATCAGGTGTGGCTACCTTTGGGTCACCCATTGTTGATATTGAATTCCCAACATTTTGTTATATTACCTTCACATTAAACACTTCCAACCACAGTACGGTAAATAATTGGATAGATTAGAAATATATGTTTCATGTTATCATTAAGAATAATGTAGAGTAAAGCAAAAGCATATTGTGATGGCAAGGATTGATTAATGCCTAATGGAAATGATCATGCAGTACTTTTATGATAAATCACGTGGTGATGGACACTTAAGCTAACGTTAAATCAGGTGACTACTGGATGTATTCTTTATGTTTCATATGCTGATATGCCGTTAAAGTACAATATACTCAATGACGTATGCTAACTGTTTCACTCGCAAACTTAGCCACCTCCACTCCCTTGTACACTCACGGTCGGAAGTTGTGTCCCGATCCCCTGATGCGATGAATCTCAACCAGAAGACGTTTGAAAAACTGTACGTTCAAACCTCGGTTGTTGCAATTCATCTTGCCAGGGGATCGGGACACAACTTCTGACCAGGTTGTACATGCACCTTAGCACACCTCTACCTGATTGCCAGAGAGATGCTTATCATCCTCTAATAAAGACATGTTGAAAAAATTTAAATGCCCCTCAAACCTCTGGATGCTCTCACCAAAAGGAAGGTAATCTGTGAAAATTGACATAAAGCTGGCTGTGACAATCCTACCCTATTGTAGGCTAGCTACTGTACTCCCTCTTAGACTTAGTTGTGAAAATACTACAGGTACTCAATTACTGTACTGTACTATGAAATTCAGTAATACAGATTTTGTGGAGGTTTATGGGCCCCTTAGAAAACCAATAGAGCCTTGTTATATACATTTGGTTATTACTTATTTTTAATAAAGATTTTCACCAAGTCTAAGCTGAACATAAAGTACAAGTATAAATTTAACGACTACCATTAAGATTATCGTATACAGTACTGTACAGGTGATTCACTAGGGATTATTTACAATACCTCTGTAGGGGATCATTTAGCCGATTCTATTGTACTGTACTTGACTTTGATATTATGAGTATGAAGGGAAATGTGTAAGCATAGACGTTAAAAGAAGACAGAAAAACAATACAGTATACTTGGAATTCTTTCAAAACTGTGATGGACAGTATGAATTAAAGATGTGGACATTGATCAGGGCAAGGTAGTCAAGAGTTGATGCGGTGGAAAATTGGGAATGAGCTACACCACTTGAGAGGAACGTGTGGCTTGACAGGTTAGGCTATTTGAATCAATATTGCTACTATTGTGTAATAAACATATTGAGGCAAGTAATCAGGGTACAGTATATAATTGGCCTGTATGAATTAATATGTAGTTTGAAGAATTTCTTATGGATTTTTTAATATGGTTTTGTGGGGTGTACATTAATTATCCACATATAAGCTAATTAGAGGTTGGATTTCAGTCCTCCACACCTCTGCCAGTCTAGCGCTAAATGAAAACTGGGACCCCTACGTCAGAGATGACATGGAAATGATGCTCAACAAAATAGTGCCTGAGGTAAGTGTACTTAAATCTGCAGTCCTTCATTCATCAGATCATCCATTGTACCTCCCTCCATTTGCCCCTTCATCTTTTTTATTCAGTCATTTAGCAGTCCTCAAACCACTTGAAGAGACAATCAGTCATAGTTGGTTCATTCACTTTCTCCATTCATCCAATCCAACCATCTCACAGCCTGTACAACCACTCATAGATGTTCAGCTAGCGTAGCTTTTCTGTGCTGGCACAATCATGCCATGACCTTCTGCAGTGTAAGCTAGTCATTTTGGCACCTGCATCAATTTTTTAGCTGATACATGATTGTTGTTCAGAAATAGATGATCAGATAGGTCTTTTCATGTTTTAGGAGAGCAGACTCCTTGTATAGGCTTTTGTGTAGGTACAGTACCGGTACATACTAGCCATGATGAATATTCTTTTGTGCATACTGTAATTTTTAGGCTCCAAGTTTTTGTGCATTTACAGTATTAAAAAGCAGAGAAATTGCATAAAGAGCCTAGAGTAGACTGACTAAGGAGCCAGACTTACTTTTTTAAGCTAAATATAAAATTGAGATGTGCATTCTTCACTACATGTCTTCTACTTCCTTCCAGTCTCCAGAAACCCTCCTATTCCCTCCCCATTTCACAGTGGGACACCCACAGTATTCCCATCTTCCCTCTTATTCAGTCCACAACCCACAAAAAGTTTCACCGTTCAACCCCTTCTCATTTCTGTCAGAAGCTGTTCCTCCCCAATTGAATCCTTCCTACCCACTTTTAAGTCCCTATCCACATCAACCAGATCCCCCTCAACCCCCAAAATGAGCCCATCCCCTCACTACTCCCCTGTTACCACCACCACCTTGAACTACAGCACTACTAGTAGATTTACCCCCACCAGAGGCCCGGACGCCACAAAGCAACGGTGTCTTTTCTCTTGCCTTCCCCTTTAGCCTCACCGACGGAGGTTTGTAGGTCCCGGCTGGAATGCACAGCGACGGTAAATTAATCTCCCTCCCCCCAACACACAAACCATGCAAATTATTATGTGCCTTTAAACTTAGATCTTTGTATGTACTTAATGGCCTGACTAGTTGGTAGACTGACTACTCTTCTTGCATGCTAGGCCACTACGGTGTACAGTATTATACATACAGTATATATATTTTTTTTACCATAAAGGAGACTTGCTGGATATAACCCTGTTTTGATTTGGAGAAGTACTTTTTATATAGAGCAGTTTATTATCTTTCACTCTCTCTCTCTCTCCCTCTTTTTTTCATGTCCTCTCTCACTCTCACTCGTCTCTTTCTTTCCTTCATCTTGTGCTCCTCCTTCCTTACCTCTACTGCCCTAGTGTTTTTATTTTTTATTTTTTTGTAACATAGACTTCCATTTGTTTTTTTTCCAGGGGATGCAATATCGACATTCCTGTGAAGGCCCTGATGATATGGTAAACAGTTTTTATAATTTTGCACATGGTCACACCAAAAAAGATCTTTTTCCTTTCAAAAGTTTGTGAGCATCTTAACCAAAAGGGGCTGCATTTTAACCATACGTGTGTGTATTGACCAAGTTATTTATTTGCCTTGATGTAATTAACACCATCCTAAATTTGTGCCGTTTCAGATTTAACCTGATTTGTCTGCTGATTGAGGATTGTAGTGTATTCTTCTGGGGGGATTGTTTTGCTGAGTGGAGAGTTCAAGTCCTAGATATTGGTTTGAAGTTTCATTAATTCATGTGCACAACAAGCTAATGATTTGTGATTAAATCTGGTACTGTACTGATATAGACTATTCAGTTACTGTATTTTCTTTTTTTAAGACATAATGAAGTTTTGTACAGATACCCGGTATTTATTTTTATTTTATTTACAAATGTACTTTATATTTTCGTTTCTTATTACCTACAGTAGTCTCAGGGGGCAGTCATTTATACTGCTCCCCTGTAGCTCCGGAGACTGTCTAGTTAGAACTCTTTAGAATAGGAATGATTTTCTCTGTTTTTTCCCTTCATAGCCAAACCTAGTACTGCAGTTGCTAATTAGTATTTGTCGGTGATAACCATTCATAGTGAGCTTGTAGTAATATAGGGGAGACGGATTACAATACAGGTACAGGTATTACCATACTGTATTACAAATAGAGAGTCAGGGTCCCTTTGTGCACTTTACTGTAACTACAAAATTGATTTCTTTATGCAAGTGCAAGTTTATGGTATCCACAGCTAAACTATATATAGAATTGTCATCTGTCTTCTATATTCTCCCTTTCTTCCAATCTTCTATCATTCAACTAGGTGCTTGTATTTCAGAATCATTAAGATATACAAGTTAAATTTGGAGTTTAAACAGTATTGTGCTATTGAGTTGAAGATAAAGAATGGCACAATTTGAATATTGTTGAATATGAATGCAAAAGGTAATATTTTGGGGGAATGGGGTAAGTGGATTAAGTAGAATGGTGTGCTATTATCATGCTGAAGGGAAGAATTACTTAACATGGATTTACATAGGTGGGATGAGTTTTGTGAGATTACAGAACAGTAACTGTGCTCCCCTCATGTATGGTTTGTCTTGTATGGAGAATATATTTTCCATTGTGAAGGTGGCCAATGAGGTGGATGATATGGAAATTCTTGTCTCATCTAATTTATTTTTATAGATGTTGAAAAGTCAAATATTAACTTGTGAAACCTCTTTTAATCCCAAATTATTCCCAGAAATAAAGATAAACAGAGTGAAAATATAGTTTGTGCACCGATTGGGAACTCCTGAATAGTGGTATCACATAGGAAAACCTAGCTCATCCCAGCCCATTAAACAGGCTATGCACGAGTAATTAACATGCTTGAAAACAATAATGTTGTTAAATGAAGTGGTTGCATTTCCAAGTGTTAGCCGGTGTCCAATAATATGTCCTAATATCACCTATTTTGTGATAGTTTCGTTCGTTTCCCAGCAGCATCTAGGCAGTCATGCCGATAGTCTTTTGGGAGAGTGTACATAGTACTACGTATTTATACTGTAAGTGCAGAAATCATAAATAGGTGGTATTTTAGTGTTATTAAAAGTTTTCTTCTTGAAACTCATCAAAAAAACATCTCTGGCTGAAATTCTTACCAGAATTTTCTTCAAAGTTTAAACCTCCAATACCCTTTTCATATTTACTGCTTTTTCCATCTTTTTGAATGGTTGGCATGACAGTATGGCATTGAAATGTGGCCCCACTCAGGTCCTGCTGCTCAAAGAATTTTTGCACTAGCCCATAGCATTAGTAAAAATATTTTGTCTAGCATACTGCCAGTAATGTAGTTTTATTTCCATGAGAGGAACTAGTTTTACAAAATGAGTCTGTGTGTACAATTTTGTGTGTTTCCTTGGTCTACATATGTATTGACATTAATGTGGCTAATCATTCCTTCTCTTTGACTGATGGCTTGCTGGTTTTGCATAGTAATGAGTTTGAGTTACCTCTACAGTTTGTATAAGGCAGTATCACAAGAGCATTAATTCCATAAATATTCATTCAGTACTGCTAGGATACATTCTGGACATCAGTCTGTAAAACATGTAATAGTTTTTCTGGTAGCTATACTTTTTCCAGTATTCTATTTCCCTATTGCATGTTGTGTATGATAAAAGAAATAACTTTTATGAACAGTAACAAATGCTAAACTGGGTAGTATAGCGAGACAAAATCATGATACCTTATAACTAGGCATACAATACCAATAATAAAGCAGGTGAAAGTAGATCCTAATCCTTTCCGTCAGCGGCTACAACTAATTAACATTTTCATCTCCATATTGAAGCTGGATGAAAATTTGTGGAATTACACTTATGATGGTATACCCAAAGGGAGGAGAAACTCATTGTCTAGATTTAGAGGGAGGGGAAATATCAATAGTTTGAAGGGAAGGAATGAGTAGGGGTTATAAATGATGAACAATAAAGTATTTCCTATGTTTGGGTCATTCTGTAAGAGTTGTATGTAACCCAGAATTATGTCAGCCAGCTCCTACAGTGAGACCTCTTCATAATTTTTCATACTGTGTTGTTGATTAATTAAATACCTTAAATTTTAAGTTCTGAGATTTTTCTAAATATTTTGTTTTGCATTGATTAAATCTCAAGCTTTAAAGGTTCTGGAAAGTCAGTGGGTATTTACTGTCACCACCATGAATGAACGTGGGACAGCCCTGGTGGAAGATGCTCGGCTCCTTCCAGTGACTATTACCTGGTACCTACTGACCATTACTGTCCCCAGTAATGATCTATCCTTCCAGTATCTCCTTGTGGGCACTTGAATAATGGTACTGGAAGGAACTGAGCAGTTTCCACCTGTCCTGGAGCATTTTTCTAATGTTTCCTGTAGATGTCGGTGTGGTCTTTTTTATTCTTTATTTTATATTGGCATTTTCTTACCAGCTCATGAATATTTTGTACAACTTTGCAGTCTTTTTTTCTTCTGGCAGACAATGAATGTCCACAGCCATTGTCATAAATGTCATAAAGGCTAATCACAATTGGTTGAAGCTGGCCACTCAAAACTTAACAGTCCCATATCAGCCAATTAAAAGCACAATGATATTGGCTGGGGACATAACCATCAGATTAGAAAAACTGACTATAGTAAAGAAAAGAATATGGATTTAGCTTACATTGTGTGAATAGTAATGTATATCACAGTTAAAATGCTGCTTTTTATTTTGCATTTATATTCATATAAGAAACTTGGGTGAGTATCTACTGGCTCAGTAAATATTTTTACATTTTCTGTACACACCAGCCCTTTAATATGATTTTTTTTAGCTACAAACTTATGTACAGTACAGTACTGTTAAGAGTATAGTATTACCATCTTCACATTTCTTGTTTAATAAATTATGTAGGCAGACAGAAGTGAGGTACATAATCACTCATTTTCTTTTTTATATTAATGTTTCTCACCCAAGGATGGCATCTAATCCTTTTCTTTACCCCACTACCCTTCAGCCTGCCCACGTGAAGGCCTGTTTTATTGGTTCCTCCCTCACACTGCCCATATCTGAGGGCAAGCTAAACCTGGGCACTTGGCAGGTGAGTTCATTTTGGTAGGGAGTAATGTGATATGTAAGTTAGGGAGGTAAACACAGTACTCTGAGAAGAGGGAAATACTATTCTTGGTTTTTTTAGTTTGCAAATTTCTTTTGTGAAATGTAAATGAAGGATATATCTCTTCTTGAACTTTGTAGTACATCCACTTGCACAACAGAACACTGGAGTTTTTATGCGTTGTCCTTAGTAGCAAACTTGTGTCCACTTGAAAGAGCATTATACTGCAGGTATTGTTTTCATACTAGGGTGTAAAGAAAAGTAGAAGGTATTAAAACACTCACTGTAACTCAAGGTACCAATTGCTTATTTACCATGGAGATAAAAGAAAAACAATATTAGTTACACTTATATATACAGTATATACTAGGCCATTAACAGGTCTATCAATATGGATAGGAGGGTCATATTCATTCATATGGACCGATGCTTCGTTTCTTCATGAAAACTCCCCTTAACCCTTTTAGCTTCTACGTACCTTTTGGACGGTCCATTTAATGGACTGCTATGTGCCTTCCAGAATCCATTCAAACTTTACCTCCTCCTCACTGCCCTCTACCTCCACCTCCCTGCACTCAAAGTATCACTATATGTTATGCTTGCAAATGAAAGAAAGAAGTAAGTAAAATACCGGGTGTTACAAAATTTTGAACGTCCATAGCTCAAGACAAGCATTTTTTTCATTCAAATATTCATAGAAAATCTATATCCAATTGGATTTACTTAAAACTTACTCTGTTTTATTGATAATGGTGGTAAGTTCATGCATACTTTTTTTTTTTTAATATATATATATATACCGTAAAGGGAAAATTGATGATGTCAAGGGGGGGGAAATAAAGAAAAATTGTGAATTGGTGCACGTCACTCCCGATGTGCCTCTTGCAATCGCGACATTTCACAACATATGGGGAATTAAAAAAAAAAAAACAAGAATTTTACAAATTTCTATTATATTAGAGTATTTCCATTTCAAAACTAGTCTCTAGTACAAAAATATCTGGCCTCCAGGACATTTTAAATGTGCATAACGTCTTGACGTCATGATCGTCCACATTCTCTTGCTAATACAATGTTGGTAATCCGGTTTTAAATATATTCCGAAAGTTTCAAGTTGAAAGACCAAATACTTTTTTTTCTGTTAATTTATTTTAGTCCAGGGGTGAGTCTCCCCTTGAGGACTGTCAAGTGGATTGTAGCAGCCAAGGGGTTAAGGGCTGGCCAAGGCAAAACAGCATTTAGAATTACCAATAATTTCTGATACGATTTCCCCCAGAGTATAATTACTTGTACTGTATATACTGAATACTAGATTTCTGTAAAATCTGTTGTGTAGTTTGTTGCAGCTTTTCTATTCTCTCTCAGAAATCTTCAATATTTTCAACTGAAAATGTAGTGTGGCTTTCCTAAAAATAGAGGAGTAATTAAGTAATTGGTTCCCAGTTGCTCTTGAAGTGAGGCTTATTAAATCACTTAGTCTGTATGGTAATGGACAACAAAAGCTTGGGAAAACTTTTGGTGGTCTTCAGTGAGGGATAGACTGTAAAATGAAGTGGTGAATACAAGTATTTATTCATTGTATGTCGAGGGTCTACTGTACTTTGTCTTTACTTTCTGTATTCTGCTTTCTTTTTCTACCTCTGGTGCTAGAACCACCCCACACCTTGAAAATAAGGGAAATAGTGTAATAATGATGATGATGATAATAAAATTTAGTTGCAAATTCATTCTCCCTAGGATATTTCATCTAATGATTCTCCAATGTTACTGTTCACTAGTAGAAACTTAATCCCTGTAATTTAATAATTAACCTATGAGTACTGTATGTGTACTGTTACGGTTCACCCCTGATTCCATCATACACTAACAGGGCATCTGGCTGTGTGAGCACCGGAACGATGCAGGTCCACGCAAGATTGTGGCCACTATCAATGGATGTCTCCGCGATGGCCGCACCCCCGTCTCTCCAATGTCCCCCATGGCCTCCACTAGCAGCTAGGAGCACCCAAAGTAGGCACCCTCCTCCCTGGGGGTGTCTATCAGGATTTATGTGTTCTCTCGAAGGGGTGATGGAGTGTCCTTGGCCCACCCCGAGTGTCTGGACTCTGGCGGACAAATGGCCTGACTGGTGACAGAGGCATCAAGTGTTAATAATGTGGAGTCCCTCCATGGGATGGTGTTGACTGCCACGTGATGAATGAATGGCGAGGTTTATCCCCTCACCAAGAGGGTCAAATGGGTCAATTGTATGGCCTCCATGCCTCTAAGATGTTGGACATTACTGTTTCCGAATGGTTGGTAAGCAGATGAGATAGTTTATTACCTTGTCCAGTGGTCAGTACCAATCCAGACCCAGTTACTTTGTCATATGATTGGCCAGGATGAGTTAGTTTGTTACCTGTCCAGAGTCACTACCAACAACACCTTATGTACTGGCAGATGATGGCTTGCCTAGGGTGGGGAGGAACTACCCAGTTCAGCAACTGATTATGCCGCGCTGTGATGCGTGTGTACAAATACATAAAGAACTTCCACTGGGATGCAGTCCCGGACCCCTCAAGTGAGAGACTGGGTAACCATCAGTTTCATAGCATACCTGCACAAAGTTCAACCTGTGTATGGTGTTAAGCAGCTTCATAACATACCCTCACTGAGCTCAACCCTGGATTGGGGTGAGTGAGGTGATGTGTATGGTGTTACGGTGTCCCCTCCACACGCCGGCCGGGTGTTGTGATGAAATGTGTGTGTGGACTGAGAGCTGGTGCATAGGTACTGACGGCCTGGTGAGGGTGGTCCACTGCTGGCGATGAGAACTTCCTACCCCATATATCTTGATTCCCTCCCATTCCCATTTCCTATTTCCCAGGTATTCCTTTCCCAGTTACCTCCTTGTTCCCCAGCTCCCAGTTCACCTTCCAAAGTTTTTTCCTTCTGTTAACTTGCAGTCATTTACCTTGCTCCTCTGTGTACCATCCTCCAAACTCCCCCTCCCCATCCCAGCACCCTCCTCCATATCCCCCCTCCCCTTCCCATATCCTGATGCCTTCCTCCCAGTTCTCCCAATTCCCCCTCAACTTGTGCAATTGTTCTATGCCCTTCCTTTATAATCCCCAACCCCGCATATCAACAGTCAGAGCACAAATCTATATTCTTCTTCCTTCCGTCCTCCCTTCCCTTTCTTCTCTCCCTCTCGCCATGCGTTTGAACCATCCCCAACCTATGTATATTATTATTTTTTACATATACTGTACATCATTACTGCACTCAGATGGTTACAGCTGGCTTGACTTTTTATTAATAAGTATGATAGTTGTTACATTTCGACTGTTATAAATAAAAGAGAAATAAGTTAGTCGTGAGTGAGAAGGTAACACGGCTCAGCTCCACGAACTCTCAACGAACAGAACCTCACGTGTGGAACTCGACAATGTACGACACGTCTTTATTTTAGATACACTGCCAATGAGTGATTGTGGCCCCAAGCTTTGTTTTGTAACCTTGATCAATTCCTTCTTTGTTTGGGTTTTTGTTGTTGTTGATATCTGCTGTTCCCCTCACAGACACAGTCTCCTTGGGAATGAGATAAAATGGCACTATGTCAATGGTTTATGTTATCCTGTTGGGCAGAAATTTTGGAGAATTGGTGCTGTGTTTCGTTGGGACTAATCTGATGTACAAACTTCTTATTCTTAGATGGTTCAGTTGTCTTTTAGCTGAGTATATGATTGGAAAATAAGAAAAAAATTTACATATATATATATATCAAGGAATTTGCTGAAGCTGCAAAGGAAGCAGTGAAAGAAAAAGAATGGAACAAGGTGTAGCTTCCAGGAGAATGTTATGTGGGGCAATTAGTGAGAGGGAAGGGAACAAGATCCAGCTGCCAGAAAAAGTGTTCTCTGAGTTGGTACATTATTTAGGTGAATGGCTTCAAATTGGCCGTTGTAATTCTGATCTGTGGGATCAAAACTGTGAATGAGTTACTGG
The DNA here is from genome assembly GCA_033782935.1 of Petrolisthes cinctipes. Classification (NCBI taxonomy): domain Eukaryota; kingdom Metazoa; phylum Arthropoda; class Malacostraca; order Decapoda; family Porcellanidae; genus Petrolisthes; species Petrolisthes cinctipes. The sequence goes on from JAWQEG010006205.1 coordinate 25,781, forward strand.
GAGCAGAAAGATTATGCTTGTGAAGTGAGTGAATTGTGATAATTCATTCCCCAATTTCTCCATGCTATTTTAATAAGCCACACAAAGTGTTTTGTTCTTCCTTAGAGATGTTTGTGGAACATTGTTGCTCTAGTGAATAAAATATTTCGCATTAGAGTTTGGAAAGTTATTTGCGTGTAGCCAAGGGGTAATCAGATCTGTTAGAACTATGATACCCTCGTCTCATGCTAGCCTTCTTTTTAGTGCCAAGGTTTTATGAGACTACATTTTTCACGAGATATATTCTCATTTAAGCTAGCAACCAGAGCAGTGATTTTGGCTGTTCCTCCTCTCCTGTTTCACCATTTAACAACACCCTCTTTTTCTTTCACCATCTTCATTTCCTGCCACAAGGGTATTTATTGTCCTTTTCTTATTTCTCACCTTTGTTGTTAACCCCTCTTTTTCAGTTTCTCACTTAATTATTGTACACTCACTTCTACTAATGATAGAATACAGTGCAAGCTATGTTATGGGTTGTAAGCATCCTATTCCTCACTAACCACAAAAATATTAAACTAATGCTCAATGACAGAAAAATTTTAGATTATTATTTAGGTAACTGTACGAAGCATATTATTCTAACCTCTGACCTTCATATCCCCATTACTTAATCTTCAGTCATTCTGGGATGTGTTAAACTCCATCTCAGCCTTATGTCAAATATAGTCTTTCTTCTCCTCCTCTCCCTCGTAAGAGTTTTGGTGTTTTTAACTATAACAAGGTGAAATACTGCCTCAGTCCTCCTACAGAAGTTTAGTGAATGTTTTATTATCCAGTTGAATTTGCTCACATTTGGTGATAGTGTTATGTTTCCCATATGTTCTGGCAGTACACCTAATAATTGCAGGGAAAGCAAGGTGCAGATCATTCCTGTGTTTTGTTAATACTGTATAGTACAGTATTGTCATTTATTTTGAAATTTTCAGTCACTTTAGTATGCAAATCCGAATCCTTTTGATCTTGAGGTACATTTGATGTCTATGATATCTGAAGAGGCCTTGAGGCAAAATGTTAATAGTGTGTAACCCTGTGTTGGTGTTAAGTTTCTCCAATTTGATATCTGATTGGTTCACCTTTTTCTCATGTTTCTTCTCAGAATATTTATTAGGTAAATCCTTAACTTAATTTGATACCCATTTCCCCGTTTCTTTCACTATTCCGTTTTCTTGTTTAATCTTTTAATTAAACTTTGATTTTTTTCCTCAACCTGATATCATACCTCTTTATCTTCTTGTTTTTCTAGAGTGTATCTTTTCTTCATCTGTTGTGTTTCTTCATATACTGTAGTGCTCTGCTCTGGTGCTTGCTAATTAAACATTCCAGTTTTCAGGTTCCCTAATGCTGCTTGTTAGGTTGTTTGGATTCTTAAGAATGGGCAAGTTTTTTTGTTTGTTTTTTTCACAGTACTGTTGGTATTTGCAGCAGCAGTAAGAGTAAGGGAGCTTGTTGATAATTACAAATGGAGTAAATTTTAGGCACTAGGAGTGAAAGGCATATCATTGTGCTCGTGAAATTATTTAAAAAGTATATTTGTAACTATAAATACAGTTCATTTTTTATTGTAAATGCTCATATTGAGATTTGTAGGTGATAAGGGATGTTGGAATTGGCTTTAGTGGGACTGAAATAATTGTTATACTGTATTTCTATTATAGACTTCTTGGTTAATGACATGATGAGAGACTGTGTCAGTGTAGAAAATTTTTGTAAGCTGTGAATTGTTAAGAAGTCCAGGTGGGAAGCTCTGTATACTTTACAGTTACAGTAGTTGGGTTACATCTCCAATGATTTTCTGATGCAATTGGCAAGTTTCCCAACCGTATACTACGATAATAAGTTTCATATAAAAAGTATTCATAGAATTAAGAAAGTTAATTTGTATATTTTTTATAGTATTTGCAAGTAACTTTGCAGGCATCATATGAAATGCAATTAACTTCCTTTTACCCTGATTATGAAAATTATATAACTGTTTCACCTGTCAGATCTGAACCCATACATTGGGGCTATAATTTGTGACCTTAGATTGTCAATTTGTCATCAGATTTACTCAGCTTGGAAGGAACATTGCTGATTGTGTTTGAGGTACTTTAGGAGGCAACAGACAAAGTTCAAAAACAAAGTGGGTAAGTAAAATTCATTTGTAGAAATCATAACCAATAATACAGTACTTTATTCTGTAAAATAGGTATATACCAGATTGTTATAGAGAATAAGTTATCTATACTGTAATACCTTTGCTCTTGACAGTGTACAGTACTGGAAATAGAAAAGGGCAGGAAAAAGATTTGTGAAGATCAGCAATATTGGACTTTTGTCATGTATGCCTCTGAGCACCTCATATACAATCTGCGATGATGTCCAGAAAAATGTTTGTACTTGCCCAAGCAGCTTGTTAGTGGTGGCATTCACAGGTTATATATTGATGACTGCTCTGTTTTAGTGGAAAAAGGGATAATTAATTTTGAAACCTATAAATATCTCTTGATAGTTAAAGAAATATAAGTGCAGAAAATTTCAATTTTTTATTTTAAATAAAATATACGCAGTTTGAAAAGGTTTAATTGCACTGTAGTGTCTTCATGATAGAGTAGTGCAGTATATATTGCATAAATTTGTTACTTGAAGGAGCCATGAGTGTCATGCACATTTAGATTATTGTTTGTATATGGAAAGACTTGAGACTGACACCACTAAGAGCTTTGGCAGAAAAAATATTTGGTTAAGAGGGACTTTGTTTCTTTTCCCTCTTGTTTGCTCTTCTGTATCTGATGATAAATGTTCAAAGCTGATACCACAAAGGCTGACTGATGAAAGTTTGCCACCCAGAGCTGACGGATAGTGCCTCAGTATCAGTCAGTCACCTGGAAGGTAGAAATTTCAGTAACATTGGCTGTGGACATTTAATGTCAGTCAGTGAAAAATAGACCATAGTGAATTTGATAAGAGTACCTCACACAAACATATACACATTCCCTGTTCCTATTTCTCCTACTGGTATGTGTCTGTGTGACCGCGTATGTGTCTGTGTGACTGTGTATGTGTATTGAGTGCTCCCACGATGAGAGAATTAGTAGTGTGCTAAACTCAGGTGTATGGGAAGATGAGCAAGACTTATACTGTATAGTGAGAATAAATTGCACTGCAAAGTTACAATTCTAAAAGTTTGACCCAGGAAAATGAATATGACAGTGGGAAGTGGAAAATCTGTATAATGAAAGATTGATAGTTCCCCAGTTATTTGTGCCTGATTTTCATACTTTGTGGCACTTATTGTTTGACAAGTCCCAAGAAGATGCCATTGGAGTCGTCTTGATTAACTTTCCACAGAAACGACATTGAAATTTGTAATCATTCTTCCCCAGTAATAAGCTTTAGAAAAGTTTTCCAAAGAGCTCAGAATGTTATATCAGCCAAAATTTCCAACTAGGGCATATTTTTTACCCTATTTTTTCTGCCCAGCGGAAACTTTTGGTCTTAAGTATGCTTGTTTTTTATTTGACTTTATCTATCTGCACTCGTCAAATGCACTGTCGAGAGCAGGTGGGGGGGGAGGGACGTGGCTGGGGGCTGCTTAGGGGGGCTCGCTGTTGTAGAGGCTGCTATTTTTATACACACCTTTTAGCGAGTAATTTCAAGGAAGTAACACGACCGAGCACTATTTTACACCACGTTGACACTTATTATTATTATTATTATCCACACGCGTCACTGCACTGTAATGATAGTTCCTGAACTCTCTCGACCTGAACACACAACAATGTACAGTTTTTAGGCTTTGATTTATTTAGTCTTAATTTTTTTTACCACCTGTGCTAAGATGGTACAGTATTCCTATAACTATTGTATGTATCAGAGGATTGTGCAACTTCATGCTGTTTAGGGGCCTATAATGTTGTCGGCATGTTTGAGGGTACTTATTCCTCCAAACACTGCCACAAAACAGTACCTATAGTGAGGGAGTCTGTTTTGTGGCATAGTTTAGAGCAGGGCTGTTCAATTACTTCGGATAGAGGCCAGATTTTGAAACTGAAATTTCCAAAGGGTCCAAACATTGACTATCTTATAATCTAAACAGTAACAGTACACATTCGTATAATAAGCAATAATAAACAGCTTACCTTCTCTATAAGTACATGTATTTGATTGTTTTGGACAGAATTCCTGCATATAAGCACTATGCAGTTGGCTGTTAACAAGTCATAGGGCCAATAAATATGGATTCAAGGGCCAGATTTGGCCCACGGGCTGCCAGTTGAATAGCCCTGGTTTAGAGGAACCGGAACTATGTCTCCAGTTATCTGTCAAAATCTTAGCCCCCTCAAGCTGATGGTTTTGTCTAATTGTAGGAGTTGAATTTTTACTTGGTGTAAATACTGTAAGGACTGGCAGTAGTTGACTCAGTAGCTTCCACAACATTTCTAAGCCTAACTGAAGCTAGCCACTTGAATGGTGTTATTTCTTTTTTACAATAAATCTTGAAAATGGACTATGAATGGTGCAATGTATAAGATTTTGAAAGTGTCTTGGGTCACTTATGACAAGCTTGTGTAACACTTTTTCCATCTGTAAAATGTAAGTCTCTTATCTTTTCCCCTTCGGCTTTTTTTCTTTTTCCATTTAAACCATTGCTCATTATGTGCCGAAATAGCAACGTAGTGCTTCTGTCGGGGTTTCTCAGGATAGGAATTTTAAGCTTGCTCTGATGGTTGTTTCCATCTCTGTAAATTACAATTACTAACTTACACATATTTGATCGTCAAATTGCTTCCAGTGTAAAACGTAGACATGCCAAACATTGTATATCTTCCATGGTTGCTTGTGTGAGCAGGTCAAGATTAGGTCAGGATTTTCCTTCCATTTGGGCCCTGATGTCCCTCCCATACTTACAGTTTCCCTCTCTCGCTTCCCCTGTACATTTAATAGCCATGATTCTGAGCCCATTCAGAATGGATAAGGAACTGTATACACATGGTATTGTTATCTATGATTATATAATTTATGGTGTTGACAACATACTAGCAAACACTCAAAACAACTTGACAGATTGTTAGTATTAAACCAGCACTGGAGGATAATGTGCAAAAGTGATAAATACCGTACATTGTGTCAGTTCTACATCATCTGTTCTGAAATTATGGGATTGGAATTATGGGTCAGAATGTACCTACCCAGGCATTCCTCCTTCCATACATACCCCTAGTCATCCCCAGGGCCCAAAATCTCCGTTACTAATGGTGCCAGAGCCCCCCCTTGCCCTCACCCCCTCCATCTTCTTCCCCCACCAGGGTAGAGGGGAGGGGCGTAGAGAGAAAATAAAACAGTAACAATGAAAAACATATGCTGAGAACATAAGCTCCTCGGCCAGGAAAAATAACAGCATGCAAAAAATTTGTAACGGGTTCTCATTCCTCCATTAATGTATATAGCATTTTTCTAGGGGAATCTTTGTTGTGTTTCATCCAGTCATATACAGTATAAATAGAATTATTATTGAGAATGTTAGAGGAAAGATATAGAGTGAAATAGCAATTTGGTGGACTGAATTTTATCAGAGTTAAGAGTCACTGTAGGTTGCTCAGTTAGCCTTTATAAAGTCCAGCTCCCATTTCCTGGCCTGAGTGCAATATCTCAGTTCTGTTTCAAAGTACAGTATCGCTAATTTTCTCGGCTGGAATGGTATTCCTCATTTCCTCTCCCCACCACCCATCACGACCAGCATTTAATAGAATACATATTGCAAGAAATTAAAGATATATTTAAAAAAATTTAAATTCTTTGTACACTAAAACTGTTCTGTACATAGACTTAAGTTTGTTTGAAGTGAGAAGCCATGTGAATATTGTAAACTACAGTCTAATGAATCTTGAAGGAACCTCAGCAGTACAGTCACAGTCAAAAGTCCTGCTGTGTCTCATGAGATGATGAACTTGATTGATAATGCAATGAGTAGAAAAAATGTCTCCACAACCCAGGTACTTAAGGTTTGTAGTCAAATAAAAGAGGTGATTATGACACATTCACATCACTTGATGACCCAGAATACCATCAGTGAGAAGTGGCAAGAAATTTTGGCCATGACTGTACTACACTTAAGTTATCGTCAGGTTTATCTGTCTTCTCATCTACATCATCTTGTGCCAGGCTTTAAGGGGTTTCGGAAGGTGAGGGATATTTGTGTTATGCCAATATGTTTTGCCATTGATGCAGCATTACGGATGGGCTCCTTGTAATCAATGCTGAGTTGGACAATTTTTGTTAAGGGTATGTATACTTTCCTTTTTCATGGAACCTCTGAAGTAGTACATGTATGATATTTCTTGAGTTTACCTATATTTCTATTTAAGTATTTATTGATTAAGTAGGTGATTGGATGCAATGTAATGTGCAGATATTGTTGTTGGGTTTGACCCTTTGTTCCATATGTATTATACTCTATTATGGATTTAAGACACTCTGTTGTATAATAGCTTAGTTTAAATTTTTATTGTGTAATGTTCAATCTTTCAACAGTCAGAAAATTTGTGGAGTTTATGTCCATTTTTGGTGCACTTTGGTACTTGTATTTGTTCTGGTGACAGGCATCATTAATCCCTATATAGTGGCTTATTTCCTTATTCTGAGAATTGTGCCTTTATTTCTCTAGAGCAATTTTATTTACCTGTTCTAGGCACTGTTATTGTTCTGAAGACATACTAAAAATTGTTCTGAGGACTTTCATTTACATGTTCTGGGCACTGTATTTTACCATATGTAGTTACAAAAAGATGATAAGATGACACTCAGTCAACCCACACAATGATTATGAGCTCACCACAATTGATATTAGTACTACATCTTCCTATCTCAAAAGTTGGGATGAAGACTAGTATGAAACATGAGATGTGGTGTTTAGTCAAAGGTTTACACGTGTTGCCAGCTTTACCAAGCTACTAGTCATTGCAACAGCTGACTGAGTGTCATGTAGTCATCCACTGGCAACTGAATTCACTCTGGCTATTTATATTAACATGCAGTGGGTACATATGAATATTAAGCTTCCAGGCATTTTTGCTCTCTTGTTTGTGGGATTTACTTGTGTGGTCTGGGCATTTGTTTTGTTTCATAAGGGTATTTGTGTTGAGATGCTTAGCAATCTATTTTTCCTGCTTGATGGTAAATATTCATAACTTACGTCATTATCGAACCTCGCTTCTGGAGGTTTAAGTCTTGGATCAGCTGTGGATATTTACCTTCAGCCAGAAGAAACACACTTTAGTAATTAGATTTAAATGCCCAGAACACGATCGATATTTACTTTCAGTTGGCATCTTCACTGCTTGCTGAAGGTACTTATGAAACTTCACTTGAATCTGATTAATTTTCTTGTGCTTCACATTGTGTATTATTTTGCTCTTCAGGTATGGTTTGTATTGGAACTATCTGTACTGGGATATTAATTTTGTCTACTAGGCACTATCTCATTATATCATGCACTTTCTTTTTCCAACACTTACTTGCTTTAACCAAAGGCTGTACTGTGTCATCAACTAACATCATCACTCACTCATTCTCCTTCACGTTAAAGTAAGAACCACCACCCACCATGTCTTTGCATTCTATATTTTTTGTACCACTCTTTAAAAGGAAAAAATGCACTGATTTATTGTATAATATCAAAGGGCAGTGTGTGTTGTTGACTCTTGTTTTTACCATGTTAAATATATTGGTATAATAACTAGATTGTTCAGGACAACTTTTATGCGGGAGAATCATTTCCGGGCACACTAGGAATTTGTGTTGTATATATACATGGACGTGTATATATATATAGATGTGTACATACGTGTATATTTGTATTTCAAGGGCATTTTAACTTTGTATGTATAAGTCATTACCCTCTCGTCGGCAACCTTCAAAGTCCCTCGCCGACTCAAAGTTTAAACAAGTAAACACAATGAAGAGTTGATGGGTTTGAGAACTGGTGTCCCGTGCGGAATTGAGTCTCTCTTCTTCACCACAAGTCCTGAGTGATTTTAAGACAGTTTTGTCATGTTGCTTCAAGGATATTTTAATAAAGTTAGAATGTCCCCTCTTGCCAGGGGAGCAAATGCAAGCAGCCCACTCGTCTTACTCTCGACTCTAATGCAACAGCTAAGCGTACAAAAAATTGAAAAAGGAGAAGAACATGTTAAAAAAGATGAATGAGTAATTGACGAGACACCTTCTGGAGACAGCCATACAGTTGCTGTGTTAACCTGCACTTAAGATGTCTGTGATATTGGTGAATTGGAGCATTACCTGCAATTATACTGTGGGTGCCTGTTTCAGGGTCTACTGTGAAGGTATCTGCTAGCCTACAGTTTACCAACAATATCACAGACCTCTTTAAAGTCATGGGCGAGAATAGTGTATTTCAGGTTGCAATTTTCCTCCATAAATTATGCTCTGAGCCTTGTGGTGATTTGATATCTTCAGAAGGTGGCTGTTCAGTTGGTACAAGTGGATTTAGAGCCTGACGTAAAAACAATTAAAAAGAGGGGAAATATATATATGTAGGCAGCTTGGAACACCCCTTTATGAAGCCTTGCTGTACAGGCTTTGTATGAGGGTTACAGGCCTCATTGTTTTCGTCCGTAGTGCAGTTTGTCACACTACAATACAGAACTTAGAGAAAAAATGGTGAGCTGGTTTCTCCATGAGCAAATTTTTGTTATTTACTTTGTAAGAGAATAGGATGTCTATTAATAATTAGAGATCATTTAGCTTAGCAGAGAAGAAAGTTGTTTAAAGATTTAAGATCAGAAAGTTTTAAATTAAATATGTTGGCTCGTTAGAGGTTTATCCAAGAGAAGGGGCAACAAAGTAGATTCTGGCATTTTTAAACAGTGCTACCCACCTAGATACAGTTAACTACTCAAAGAAGCATTTTGATCCGCCAAAAGTAATTACAGCCAGGTAGGAGAGTCAGTTAGATCACGTAGCCAGTTTTTCACAGTCGAATTAATGTGCTTATTTATTTTCTTATTCATCTTTTGATTGAATGACCACAGTACTTTGCAGCAGCTTAAGATAATTATTATTTGTCATGATTTTATGTTGTGATGGAAGAGCAAAGAATATATAAATATATAAATATATTTTTCCTGCAAATTTAGATAAGCAGATGTCTACCACTGAATTATTTTCATGGTATAACAGCCATTGAGTGAAATTTCATATCATTTCTTTCTCAACCGAGCCTAATATATATACAGTATATCTATATAAATCCAGGCAATATTTTGCTCTAGTCATGTATACCTTCCTGTATTTTTTGTAGTGGAAATTTAACAATTGTGCAGTTGATGATGTCAAAACAGATGTTGGAATCTTTTTAAATTTTAATTAGTCATTGTATTTCCAGGTAAGTATGACACAGACCACCCAGTCAAAGTCAAGCTGGCTTTTGTTAAGGGGGAAGGATGTAAATGAATTGGAGGCTACTGATCATGCCAAACAATGCCACCATACAAACCACCTTACCTGAGGTAGTCGATTCTTTGTCACAGTTTGGGGGGGACAATAGCCTCTTTCACCAAAAGTGAATATAAGCATTCATATTGCCCCTTCACCATCTTCTGTAGACTGTATAGAGGCATTAAAAGCAGCACAATAGTGCAAGTACCATGGAAAAACAAAGATGGGAAGCAATACATTTCTAAAGTACAATATTACCTAGAACAATTTACCGAGCCTGCTATCATATCTTGAGCGTTGTGTATACCTTGTATCATATAAGTTTAGTGGAGTTTCTTGGCCTTAGAGTTCATTATTTTTTGATATACCACTGTCATCCATCTTCCTCTATTGTCTATACACAGAGAACATTATTGTCACAAGTTTTGATTTTGAATTATATTAAAATTTGAAAAAATCCGTACTTTATATTCCCAGCTGTTTCTATGTTTCTCTGACCTTGTGCTATCATTCTTATTTGTTTTCTCTGTTTTTCAGAACTTTCTAGTTATTTTACTTTATTCAGTATAATGATGAATTCTACAGGTAAGCTTAGAAGGTAAGTGACCTGAGTATTTATTGACACACACAGGTAGCAGGTGATTACCATACATATTTAATGCAATTTATGTGATTATTTAGATTGTGTAGTGTACTAAGACAATATCTTTATTGTGACTTAAGTTCACATTACTATTTGCATAACTTCATGTCATGTGCCATAACGTTAGCCTGTGGCAAACATTTTGTTATGTTTTCATATCATGCAGTACTGTAAATATTTCCATGAATGTTAGTGACCATATCTACAATATTGCCAAAGTCAAAGAGAAAGTAGGGCTTACACAACATCATTAGGAGTTGATAAGCAATGATTGTTGCAAAAAAAAGCTACAGGTATATTATTTTAATGCAAGTAGCACCAATACAAAGCTTAATTCTGTTTCCTTCTTGCACTACCATCTTTTCAAAGTACTTGTACTTGCTTCTGGAGGAATAAGAATGCATATTTACAGTAGATCCAAACTAAATATGAGGAAGGTTTTGTGGCTCATACTTGGGAAGGGTTGGTATTCTTATCTTGTCAGGCATTATACTGTAATGCAGGCTAATGCTACAGCAAGTGACATAAAAGATATGTCAAATTATGAGGCATATGGCCCTGAGTACTACTAGGATGTAACTGCCAGATACTGTACCAGTAAAGTGTTAAGTCTTTACCTTGAGCAGTTCTGAAATAACAGGGAACTGATCCAATGAAGCACATATGATAAACAACATGTTAATTGAGTCTAAGTATTAAACATTGAATCACTCTTGGTCTACAGAATTTTTGCAGTTAAAGAACAGTTTTGGAAAAGATTGTTATTAATATCTTACAGTGGACTGCACGCTGAAGATAACTCCAAAAGTTTTTCATCAATAATGCTGAAGGAAAAAATAACCTGAAACCTCATCTTCCATAGCCATACACTACACAGTTGTGGAGGTTTAAAAAAAGTAAGGTTACTTGACACACATTGCCTAGATTGGGAGTAATCTACAGAACTATGTTAGTTGCTGCATTCTGGGCTGCCATATGAACATGGATGCCTGGCAATAGAATGACACTATTGAGTATTGTATTTTGGAGATAATAGTATATCTAGCTGTAGTAGCTGGGCGAAGGATTTAGACTGGACCCCCTTGTGAGGCTAGCCAGAGACATATTATCATGTTTCTGTTCAACCTCAGATTTTCCCTTACCATCAATCTCATATGGGTTTACACATCTGATGATACGCTTCCAACTGTCCCTATCCATTGCCTGACCATACTACATTTGTAGACGAGCTCTTACTGTGATCTGTTACCATACGGCCTTTGAATAACATTACTGTAATACTGATCATTGTTTTCCCTGCTCCCTGATAAATGGTTTTTGTCCCCCATGATTGACTCCCTTTGTGTTGGTCTGTGCTAGTTTGGATTAATTTCATCTATCCTCTGTTTACAGTACAACATTTACCCTTGAAAACTAACCATTGTTTCTAGACGCATAGTCTCCATTTACCCAAAACTCTCCAGCAACCAAGGCTAAGATTGGCATTGCCAATCATGATGTCATGGACTGGGCTTTTGGGTTTTTGTAGCATTCTCTCACTACCTTCACCAATTTTCTCAATGCTGTTGCTTGATCCCTGTGTTTCAGACTCCTCTGGCCTCTTCCACGTACCCAACGCTTCCTCTGCAACTCCAATTTAACTAACACTGTGAACAACATTCTTTTTGTAGTAGCAAGGTCTGCATGTGGCCAAGGAAGCTAGACACCAAAAACCTCCAAATAATTTAGGTGAGTGCACTAAATTCATATTTTAATTCAACTTTAATGCACTCTTGTGGTAATAATTTCCAGAACACTATTGATAATTGAAAATGCACTGTAAAATGTCACATACAGTACTGTACTGTACTAAGAAATTACTGTTATGCTTCTGCAAATTGCAAGGTTTGATGTAATGGTTGCCAAAAGCACTGACAATTTAGCATACTTAATGCCCTGTGAAACTTACAGTATTATGATTTTAGTGCAATATGGCCTTTATCGCATGGCACCATGAACTTACAAAATTGAGTTGTACAGCTGCCCACGTATGAACCTGGGACAGCGGTGTTGGGTGGCTGAGGTCGGGTAGTTGGTACCCGTGACAGAAGTAGTGGGTGGTTGAAAGATGAATTAATACCGGCAGGTCTCAATCTTACCAGTATACAAAGTTAATGTATTGTGGATCGTTATGATTTGTAGTAGTAAATAGCTTCCATGTGCTGTTTTATTGTCTGGATAGTGCAAAGAGTCACAAGTATTTTTTTGTCATTTTCATTTTTGACTCTCTTACTCTCTCCTTTCGGTGATCTGATCCATTACTGGTTTAATTGTGCTGATTATATGTTCAAGTAAACCTAGCTGAGGTCTCATATTTATTAAAAATTAAAATGCTTCTACATACAACTCTGCCCAAATGTGAAATAATTCCAGAGAGTTTGTGATACACCTATTATTGTAATTATGAATATATTATTTTTAATACCTAACAATCAATCAGTTGGTGTTATTGAAGGAATTATAATGCATTAGTTACTCATATTTATCTAAATAAACATATACTGAAATGCTTGTGTTTAGGGTAGATAAATGATGTGCTAAAATGTATGGACTACACGAAGTTTAGTTATTCACCATTGGTAGTTACTTAAGTAAGCTATGCCTCTCAAGGAAATTCTGGTAATATAAGAGATGGATGACGAGTCTGGTTGAATAGTTGAATTGCAGGTTGGTGTATGGTGTTGTCATTTCACTCTCACTAACATCTTACTGTAGAGCGAAGTGATGAGGAAGGTTCACACATGCCAGGAGGCAGAAGTGATTGATCATATTACTAACTGACATCCATTCATTCATCCATTTTGCTACCACCCCACTCTCCTGTCAGGGATACCAACTTACCAACCTCAGATACCCAACACCACTGTCCCAGGTTCATTAGTGGGCAGCTGTACACTCTCGATACATAACATCTGATCAGGTCTATAAGGTCTTTCGTCCATACCTGAATTTCATATTAAAAGATATATTAGTGACTACTTTAATGGTCAAGATATACAGCAAATTTTAAGCATTTCCAGACCTATACATTAATATATGTATGAAGAGTATGGTCAAGACTAGGTCCAATACTCCCAGGTCAGAAATTATGTATCACGAGTGTACATACAGATAAAAGCCGTCGCATTCCAAACTATAAGATCTGATGGTAAACATCTAATATAGTACAGTACATACAGTTGCATGAATACAAATGGTATTACCCAAGTTTTCCATATTCAAATTATCAATAGGCACTGAAAGGAAGGGAAACCTTAGTTAAAACACTGTTCAGGTAGACAGAGTACTTTTATTTAGTTGGTACAGTCTCTTCACTAATACTTAGGTATCTTTTTCTAGGATAGGTCAGCTAACTTCAACAACCACTGCTTCAGAAGACCTGGCAGAAACAGAAGGTTGTAACGCTTTCTGTACGTCTGAATTGCATATATTCGATGAAGCAGTTAGATGTTGTATATTTGTACTTGTGCTTGAGAAGCGGGGTGTGGATGCAGTGAGGAACATCTGCAGTGCTCCAACCAGCGATATATCCTCACGACAAGATGTAATCTCAGTTGCAATCTGGAATACAGGACAGGGAAGTTTCAGATTCGAGTGAAATTGTAGGTATTATCATCATTACCCTATTTTCCTTTCTTCAAGAGTTGGGGAGGCCCTAGAGCCAGGGGTAGAAAAGGGAAGCAGAAAGTAAGGACATAGAGAAAGTAAAATCACTCCCCTTTTTTCAAACCACGAGAACTCTCAGCTCCCCCACACAAGTTCTTACATCCACAACAAAAGTCCCTTCACTTAGCCTTGGTGAAAGGAGCCATTCCGATGACTTTCAAGTTAAAACCGAGTTGCCAGCCCAATTGTTCACATTCCCTTGTAAAACTCTTCCACTCTTGTCCATTATGTACCAGTTCTTTTGCTTCATTCATATTTATTCCACACTTTCTTACACAATCACTCCCTATATCATGCCATCTTCTTGGTCTTCCCCATCTTCTCCTCCCTTTAAAATCACTCTCGAGCACCTTTTTCAACACTCTTGTATCTGTTCTTTCCACATGCCCATACCACTTCATAAAACTTTCTTCCACTCTGATTTGGTGAAATGCTCACACCACACCTTTCGCGGATATCAGTATTTCTCACCTTGTCAAATTTATGAATTCTACAAACACTTCTCAGCATATCCGTCTCAACTGCTCCTACTCTTGATTTCTCATAATCATGCCACTCAAAGATTTCACAGCTGTATGTCAATCAGCCATTTTTGTTGCTTTACCTCAACCACTCTTTACCTCAGCATCCCACCACACTCCACCCTTCCGGCCATTAGGAAACTTTGCCCTCTCCACAAATTTCTTTGGCATTCATAACCAAACTGTCCTTGTATAATTTTCCATAACCCTTCAATATCCTTTTCCTCCATTCCTTCCAACCTAAGCTCATTCTCTACTTGTGTATTCCTCATTTGTTGCACAAGTGTTTCTCAATTTCTCCACCTTTATTCTCTTTCATCCCTCCCTCCCTCCTGCTAAGTTTCCTATTCCATCCACCTTCTACAAACGCCTTACATACTAGCATGTGGAAATAATAGATACAAGAGTGGTGAAAAAGGTGTATGACAGTGATTTTAAAGGGAGAAGATGGGGTAGACCATGGTAAGAAGATGGCATGATATGGGGTGTAATTGTGTAAGAAAGCATGGAATAAATATAAATAAAGCAAAAGATGGACAATAGTTGAAGAGTTTCACAAGGAAGTGTGGACGTTTAGGCTAGCAACCCAGATTTAACTTGAAAGTCATTGGAATGGTTTTTTTTTTCAACAAGGCTAAGTGATGTGACTTAGGTCATGGGTGCTAGAACTTGTGGGTGAAGAGCTGAGAATTTTGTTGGCTTGATTGTGTGTAACCCATTTCACAGGGTACTCTGTCCTTAGTTTCTGTATTTTGCTTCACCTTATCTACCCCTGGCTCTAGAGCCTCCTTACCCCTTGAAGAAAGAAAAATGGGGTATTGATGAAGATGTTGCTGTGTGACACTACAGTAATTAGAGTTTTCTCTCTCTTTTACTTATACTGTACCTCCTTTCTGAGTCGACGGAAGCCTTTTGCCAGGCCAGGGATTTCATGTAGGGAGTCGCCATACACATCTGTGGGATGAATGGTGTTGAGAGGCTGAGATATTCATGTGTGAAGCACTTCTATTAATCACATTCCACAATCTCTAGCCCACCTGAGTCTAAACCCGAGATATGAAGTAGGCATTTTCTAGATGACAGCCTACCCAAAGCCTCCATTGGTTCAAAATGTGTGTGGCCTCATGGTGGTTTGGATGGGCTGTCGTCCAGAATCCACCTGCATCAGATCTCGGGCTTCGACTCAGGTGGGCTAGGAATTGTGGATTGCGAGTGTATTTTATTGTATACAACTCGTACTCTCTTAAACTTAATACAGTACCTTATTCCTCTACGGATATATTCTTTAAAGTTTGTATGGAATTACACAATCAGCTAATGTTAAGTAAATGACTCTTATGCAGAAGAATCCCAATAGGATGTAATACAGTACCCAGGACATTAGTCTTTCCAAATATACTTTTGTCATACCACAAAATCAGAAGGAATCCCATTTATTCTCTTAATCCCTGCTTGCCCACCATTGTCCAACAGCTACTACACTGCTTATGTGGGTGCATGTTTTCTCTAAAGTGAGCCTCATGGCTACATGTTTTCTCTAACATGACTATCAAATCTAATCTATCCAAATTATTTGTGCTGCTGTTGCTGGAACTACTTCACCTAGTACAGTATGTGTTTGCTGCTTAACTTTCCTTCTCACCACATCCACCAATGACCAGTCTACTTCCAAAATGATCCATTCAATTCACTCACTTTCTCCCTCACCAAATTCAAGTCTTTTTCATTCATTAAATTATTCTCTTCCTTTTCCTCACACTCACCAATGAGACTATTTGCAACATCTGTGAGAACCTGCTTGTAGGCCGGGTAACGTATGTATTCGATGGTGAACTTAAGGATATGGTGTAGTAATCCAATACTCCTCCCAGAAACTGCTGCCTTGAGACCTTGACGCCTGAGTAGGAAAGTAAATATATGAAACTACAGTACAACAGAGGTTGAGGAAAAAGGTAAGCAAGTAAAAGTAAACTGAGGTAGGATGGGAGAGAAAATTAAATGTATATCATATTATTCACAGCAATACAGTCTTTCCTCTTCCATGGAATGGGGCTCCTGGAGTTACCCAAAGCAGAAACCACACCAATCAAGGTTTTTTGCTGCGAGAATTGCTAATTCACCATGCCACTCCTCTTATATAGCCTTAGGGAAACTAGACACAGGGATTTTGGGTGATATTGTGTATTGTTCTGTTATATGGAAACAGGTCAAGGTTTAGCTGGGAAGGTAATTTCTCAAGAAGGATGTGTGTATTGTGTACCTGGGGCTGGTATGACACTAAAAATAAAGAATAATATACAAAAATCTAAAAACAACTTACCTGATAAGCTCCTGGAATACTCCAATTGCTACATTGGCTGTTTTCTCCTCGTTATAACTGCCCATTACAAGATCGAGTACCTTGCTGTATTCGAACTTACATAGCAATCTGTCATAGTCTTCCATCTTCCTATTCATCTCAAATGGCACAATCTGTGAGAGAGAGGGAGATGGAAATCATAGAATAAAAAAAAAAACGAATGACAGTCAACAGAGAGCATACCTTTGGAAATGCCAAAGAAGACACACCAAAGTGTCTCGTGTATCTGTTCAACCTGCATCTCTAACACTTGGCTAGATTGTCTGCAGACAGAGACTGGGAGCAGCTTGGCCAGACAGCTTGAGGACCTTCAACACCATATATATACTGTATCAATTTATCTCCATCCATAATCATTCACTCCAAGTATCCCAAACACTCACATCGCATTATCCTGCAGACCTGTTCCAACTTTAAAATCATGTAATTACTTTAACACTTTTTTTAATGTATCCTATACCTGGTCTCCCGGCTGCAACTTGACGTAGTTGTCTGAGATGACATTTCTGATATTTCCCACTTTCGTTCTACCCACACTGGTGTCCGGTGCTGCTGATTCAGGTTGGGCACGGTGTTGAAAGGAGAGGAGACCAGACCCTGCAGAAATCATACCAACCGCCAGGGTAGAATCTCCAGGCTGTGAAGAATAATTATTTTGTTAGCAGAAATTATCTACTATAGAGTTCTTCTAGTATTCTCCTGACAGAAGGTAATTACTTATATTAAATTTCAATTATCCCAAATATTTACAAAACAATGAAGTTTTCTACAGAAGGAAGAAAAAAAAAAAAAAAAAAAAAAAACGAACTACTCACAATACTTAGCCCAATCCTAAATGCTTAGATGGAATGAATATAATTATCAATAAATTTGCTCCATGCTCTCTATTACAGTATTTGCTTAAACTAAACTCTAAGTTGCCAAATCACCAATCCTCATTCCTATTAATACCTTAAATTTATGGTTGGAAGCTCACATTAACATCAAATATGATTTGAAATACAGTTTACAAGTTCAGTACTGACCGCCACAGCCAAGCAGAGTACTGGTGCTGGGTATTCAAGTGAGTGGGCCACAGTGTAGGTGTTGATGTCATACACTTTGACCCGCTGGTCAAGAGACCCTGACAGCAATCGCTGGCCATTGCTAGCAAGGCCAAGGCAAGTGATGGTCTTGTGGTGTTGTGAGACTTTGGCCAATAGTTTGCCAGCAATCGTATCCCACACTCGCACTTCAGTACCACCTGCAAATATAGCTCGATTACTAGCAAGATAAGTAATAATACAACAATAATTTGGAGAATGTCTTCATAAAACCTACCGTACATACTACGGTACAGATACATATAAACTATATAAAAAGACAAAAATTATTACATTACAGGGAAAAACAGTAAAAGAGAGATAAAAAGTATGAATATTAGCTACCTGCAGAAACGAAGAGTCCACCAGCAGGGAAGAAGAGTAGACTTTCAACCGGAGCACCATGGGCCACTGTGCTGACACTGGTGCCAGTGCGGGTGTCCCAAAGTCTGACCGTGTGATCATATGAGCCAGTCAACACCAGGTGAGCTGAGGCTGGATTGCACACACCTGCTCTGATGAAGTCCTGGGTGGTAAAGGTAATTTTAAGGACACTGTACTGTCAGTAAAATGGAGGCTACTGATTCCTAAAAACTGAGTTACACGAGACCAATGACTGGCTGGAGAGTGTAGTAGCCTCCAATCTGCCAACATCTTATTTCCAGACTCCTTACTGGCACTTCTTTAGCCCAAATGCATCTACGACATGTGACATTACTGTAACATTCTGACATACAATAAATGCAATGAAATATTTCTCACACTACAAGGATTATTTCAATGTTTCCTATTCCTTTAAGCCTCTATCATTCTTACTTTCTTCAGAACCACCAAGGGTTGAATTTTAAGACTACTAGAATTTTCTGTCCCAGTCTCATTCTCACACCTGATTTTTGAAGCTTGTGCAAAAGTACTGGTAGGCATCTATGGACTATAAGGAAACAAAATACCAAATATGAAAGCAAGCTCCCAAATTTCATGATGATTCCCTCACGCAAATAGCAATCAGTGCCCCACTCAGGAATCAATGCCAGACACTTTGATTTAAGAGACCCAAGTGAGGGTAGAATAGCTTGCTATAACCAGATGAGCCTTGGCAATCCTAGAGTTGCAGTAGTGATCAATTATGGTCCTGGAGTGGCGGCGTCTACGTCGTGGGACCACCCTCCTGGGCTACCAAGGAAGGAAGCTATGGGGGCCAAACCGTTTCAAAATCCCCCCGCCCTCATCAAGGGGGCACGAGTCCCTAGAGCCCTAAAGATAATCATAGGCTGCACAGCTACCACACCTACAGATCACTTACACCATGAAACCAAAGTCCTCAAGACCACCTTCACATGAGAGGCACACAAACACTTGTTGCAGCCTCCACAAACCCACACCACTCACTATACTACATGGCAGAACACCCACACGTTAAGGAACCTCACAGCTTGAAGAACTTCAACAATAACATAGGAAATTTACCGTGTGTCCACTGAGGGTGCAGAGTTTGCTCTCATCAGCCATGTCCCACACCAGAGCAGTTTTGTCATCAGAGAATGTAGCAATCTGTGGCAGCCCGTGCATGAAGTCAACCCGGTGTGTTGCACTGCAAAAGAAATGCAGTCCTCTTAATATATTTTATACGTCTACTTGCAACCATAAGATTCTGTAAGAAACAGCTTCAGTTTCCTAGGAGCTAGAAGAGTTTATTTTAATAACATTTAAGTACCCTATTGCTGACAGAAAAGATGTTACAACTGAGAACTAAGTTTCATAAAGAAAATACTTGCCACAGCTAATAGCTCACTAAACTATGGGACAGAAAGTTAACCATAATTCTGTATGGGTAACAGGGAGTGGGGTGTCTCAATTATTCTTCAATAACTAACTTCAATATGCACTGCAGATTTGGTGAAAATTTACAGAACATTATTTTTTTGCTTAAAGGAGCTAAATAACCACTTCTTGGAGAAAAGCTTACTTTTTCCGTGACAAACAGAATAATAGCACCTGTCATGGCTCAGTAGTAAAGATCTTGGAAACTAAGGGCTTTTGTTGACCTATGATTACTGGATAGCTTTGTATGCTAGGTAATTGAATCTCAAGAGTAGTTACCCCTACATATGTTTTTAGTTTTCTTAAAGTAACCAGATCAATATCAGCAATAACCCTGCTAAGCATTAGCCTACTTAGGCAAATATGAGCACTGGGCAGCCCAATAATTCTTCTTGACTAAGGCCCTTAGGGTCAGAGAGCAGGGGTAGACCTATAGATTATCAAATGCTGACCATGAGGGGAGTTTTGTGCTAATTATATAAAATTCATGACTGATGTGGAGTTAATCTTATGCAATATATGTTTTCATAAAGTTATTCAGCTGGATTTTATCTTTCCAAAGTGATTGGGTTTGGAATAGGCGAGCCCACACTTTAAAGCGAGTTGCCAAACGGCATTTTGATGGCGATTTCTAGGCTGGAAAAAATGTCCTATGTCGGGCAAAGCTATATTGGGCTTCCTATTGTGGAACAACTTATTATAACTTATTCAATATTTTTTTACATATTTTTAACTTATCTTGGACTTATTTTCATACGAATACAGCCATGAATAAAAATATATCTCCTATTATTTCAGAAGAGGCTTTTTAGTCCGCTTATACGCAAATATAACAAAATTAGAATGATATACAAACTTATACAGGCCTTTTATAATTATATTTTACATTTTACGTCGTCAATGATAGTAACAGTACTAAATCACAATAAGATGTTGATAATATATTGGTGTCTCCGTACGATACGTTCTCTGCTGCTGCAGCAACCAGTGTGCGATCCCCGCAGTATCCACACATTCAGTTAGCTTGCTTTCACCTCTTCATGCGTCTGGCAGCGCAAGGTATGCATATTTCTAATGCTAATAAATGTGAACATATGGCATTTCAACATTTTCCGCTTCATGGTATGGGTCATGCTAAATACAATTGTTAATATTTGTAGGCTGTTATACTCATGCAGTTCATGAAAGCCGCATAATGCACACATTTCGACTTTTACTATTTACTAATTTATATGAAAAATATAGTATATTCAGCATATATTATGCGAAAACACAAAAGTACGTATTTTTTTATACATCTAAGTATAAGGTTGTGAACTAGAATGCTCATTTTCTAGTGTAAAATAAGGTATGAAATTTAACTGAGTTACCCATGTCCAGCACTTAAAATGTCGCAGATAAAAAATAGACCACCATCTGGCTACATCACTCAAAGTGTGGGCTCGCCTATTATGGCTCACAAATGTACATCTTATTTATTTTACTCTGAATAATGCCAATCTTTTGCTAGTTATAACCTTCACAATACTGTAAAACTCACCATTCACCAAATTAATGTAAAGCTCATCCTTCTCATCACACTCACCTGCCATGACCCTTGAATATACGCAGTAGCTGCTTCTGTCGGAACAGTTTCACCTGCCCTTCCTCGGACCCAGCAAGAAGAAGTTGACCATCTGGCCGAAACTTGGCACCATATGCAAGCCGTTGGAACCGAGACACTGTTCTCAGTAGCTGCATTGTTTCCCGGTGGTATACATCAACCTGAGCAAGTGAAAGAGCTTGTCCAATGATGTATTCTCCAAAATAGAGGATTACAATCAGTTTAACAGGAGTGTATAGAGTACAGTTGGATTGCTTGCAATAAAGTTTTTGTATCAGTGCTTCATGTACTTTCTCCAGAATATAAACAGTTACTCCTGCTTCACATCTGGGTAACTACAGTACAGTATTTCCTGCTATGTGAACATGGACAGGGTATTCCATCTGTCCTAGGAATTAGACTCTGTGGGGATTTCACCAGGAACCATCTAAACTATGTTTTTTTAACAAATCCTCTTGGTATGACTAAAGAAAATTATTGAGGTAAAAGCACGGCAAGAGTTGCTGGTTTAAGCTCTATGCAGTAACTGGAGAGTTTTCACTCACGCCATTACATTAAACTTCTACACTTATGGTAATCCACAATCTTCCCTGTCTATTTAGACTCCTTATGGGTACCTGGCAGTTTTTACAAGAAAATAATGTAAAGTATCCTAAATATACCGTACTGTACTGGTACTTCAAGACATGATAAAGGGATAATATGTATGACATAGCTAAATAAAAAAATATTTGCATTCACCTTAGGTCCTGATGTGACAGCAATATGATGAGGTTCAGTTGGGCAGATATCAACATGGTCGATGGCGGTGAACTCCTTGACTGTCACTGGAAACTGAAAAGTATCTACAGTCAGATGCTGCCTTTCATAATATAATTGTAGTACTGTATAGAGACTATTATAAATAAAAGACATGTATGGCACCTTCTTCATGGGTAGGGGCCATATTTACAGTACAGTACATAGAAAAAGGTACTTTTTATTAATATTAAAGACACCCACAGATAAAGAATATACTTGCCAAATTACTTGTTTGTTGGTGGTTGTTTTTGCTTTAAGAAGTAGTTTCGCAGTGAACCAAAGTGCTCTGTAACCAATATTTTTTTCCATTTTCATTATAATTTGTTTTCCGACAATGATAATTTTCACACAGGACAGAAATTGAAGATTGAGGGGAAATGTGAGGTAAAGCTTGTAAAATGCAGTACTATACTGAAATACCACATACACCAAAACCCTAATCCTCACGTATTTAGTGTGCATTTCTAGAGAATCCTGACAATATGGCAGTTGTGTACACACACCTGCTGTTTTTTCCTCCTCCTTGAATTATAAATGATGAGATTCTGAGTCAGCTGCATTGCATCCAGAAAAAATTGTGTTACCATACTGCGTACTACTAAACCCTTATCAGAACAAAACCTGAGGCTCTCTATTCTATTTCACTGACTGACAGTAAGGTTCTATAATTCTCTATTAATCCTAGTTGAATCTACCAGTAATGGTAGTATGTCAGGGTTGCAGGTAGTCTGCTGTGGTCTAGGTTAGGTTAGGGGTATTATTACAGAATAACTGGGTTTTTGGCTAGGATCACGCAGTGTTACCACATCCGGCTAGGTCCCAGGAATTAGCCCCAGTCACTTTATGATAGTTTACACCGGTTATATCCTGGTAGTTTGCCCAGGTTAGGTCCCGGTAGTCTACTGTGGTCTAGGTTAGGTTAGGTCAGACTAATTTCCAGATTGTTTGTAAAACGGGTCATATCTCGAAAACGGGGCATCTCCGAGAGAAACACCATAGATGAAAAGTGTGTTAGAATGGTCCAATATAGTAGGTAATGATACTAAAATACACAATATAGTGAACCCAGTTCTTCTGTAAAATTACCAGGTTGGGTCAGACTAATTTTCAAATTGTGTTTGTAAAAACACCATAAATGAAAAGTGTCTTTGAATGGTCCAAAATAGCGAGTAATGATACTAAAATATACAATATACTGAACTCAGTACTTATGTAAATTTGCCCTGTTTTCTATTGTACAAATATACACAATATACTATATATAAATTCGGAAAGATATGACCGCTTTGGGAGGAAGAGCCTGGGAATCGGAGGTATACTTGTGTAAGTTAACCTGTCCTAATACCTTCACACTATTTATACATCTTCATCATTGTTTACATTCACATTTTCATACTAACCTGTAATTTCTTCCAGTACTGTGCGTCTGGGGTAATTTTCCGCCTTGTGTAAGCACGTGTTGATGTTTTCTTGAAGGCAGCCATCCTTTGTTATTGTTATGGAGTCTGGACGTATCAGTGTTGCCAGATACAAGCGGGACGTATCAGTGTTGCCAGATACAGTACTATAGTAAAATGCTATTATAGTATTTACCTATTAATCATACCAATAATATTTAATTATATGTATATTAGTAGGTGCAAAAAATATATCAAGCTTATTGAGGAAACTACTTCTGGGTATAGTTTATTATTATAAATATTTATACTATAGGTCGCTAACGTCGCTTCCTTTGAATCCTTGCACGTGTGATGTCCCTGTAGAGAAGACTAATAATTAAGTTATTACTATAATGCCAATGGTACGTGTAGGAATTGGGATACTCAAATCAAAACATGTAAAGGTGGCTTTTGTTCTCATGATACCCCTGTACATCACTTCTTCCAAAACACTCATACTCAAAAGCTCAAATGGGCTCATTTTGGAAACATATGCTGCTATTTACTCCGACTCGATCGTGGTATATGGTGCATTTTGAAATTTGATGGAAAACAATACCAAATTAAAGGGGAGTGTCGCGCTCTACACTTGTAAGTAGAACGGTCGAGTTACTAATTACTCGACCATGGTAAGTAGATGCTATACTGACTAAAGTAGCAATTATGTTATGATACGTTAAAAGAAAAAACTTATATGTGGAAGCCTACATGGTAATATCCAACTCTCCGAGTTGTCACTCAAAAATTGTGGCTTCTTGTCCTTAAATATAGCCTATTATATACAGGGTGTTCAGGATTGATTGATTGATATTAGGCGCCGCAAGAGCGAGGTCATATATTGCCCGAGGAAGAATTAAGGTGATTGAAAGGTGGGACATTAAACACAAAAAATAATAAATGAAAAAAAGAGGACAGTTGCAGAAGTTAAAGCCCCTTTTAGTCGCCTTTTACGACAAGCAGGAAACAGGGATACTGGGGAGGTATTCGTAGCCCCCTACCTCAGGGGGGGGGGGGGTTCAGGAAATATGTATCCAAGTTAGAGGGTGTATTCCGTGGACGATATTGAATACAAATAATCAAATGAGCATAGTACGTAATATCAATAGTTAGGGAGTTTCAGCACGTGACTGTGACAGTGTGGCAAACAATAGGAAAAATCCCTGTGCACTGGAACGTATACGAAACTACGAGTTTCAGTACTTCTACGACGATCTGCAGCATGCATTGAACAATAATTAAGTAGGCTGGAATTTCACACATCTGTTGTAAATGTGGATGACATACTGTAGTAGGGTAAAGCATGTTGTAATACAATAATGTTATTAAATCTCACTGTAAATGATAGACGTTTCATTCACTATCCTCTGATTCCAATACATTCCTAGCAGGCCTGTCACGTGCTGTAAATGTCCAACTATTGAGATTCCGCACTATGCCTATTTACTTATTTGTATTCAATATCGTTTTCGGAATACACCCTCTGATTTTTGCTAAATATTTCCTGAACACCCTGTATATTGCTAGGAAGAGTATTATTAGCTGGGTACTTATATCAACGTAACTTGTTACGGTCACATTTATTATTTGGTTACCTACAGTATACTTTTCATTTTCTAAATTTCTTGTTATTCTTGACATCATTAGTACTGTACTGCAATTAGGTGTATTATAAATTTGTATTATTATCTTCGTTGTTCTTGTTCTCTTAATATCACTACCATTGTTTTCCTATACGAATATTTTACTTTCATCATTTTCACACGATCATTTTATCCAAGGCCAAGAGATATACCTCCTCTTGGCCTTAATTTTATCTACCTTCGATACCCATTTATGGCCTGTAGCGGCAATGTTCCCCCGAGTGTTGAGACTTGAACTAAGTGAAATTAGTGAATGTCGAACGATAACTTAAAAAAAAAGAAGTAAAACACCAATAGTGTACTTTCCACCATTGGTTTACATGTTTAGGCTGACCAATCTCTATTCTGTGTACATTTTGTTGCCTCCTCTGTAGGCTACTCTGCCTGAACAATAACTAGCAGCACTAGCTCAGTATCCATTGCTTGCTGTAAGGAATGAGATAAAGAAAAGGGGTATAAAAGAAAAAAAACTGCTTGGCCAGAAATACCGTACACCCCAAGAGAGGATACAGAGAAGACAGGGCAAGCAGCCAAGCACAATGAAAAAATGGAAAGTAGGGACAGTGGAAGAAAGGAAACGGTAAGGGACAAGAAATGCAATAGGCGTGGGAGAGAATTTAGGGGATAATCTATCAAGCTATTATTTACATTATTATTGTAACAAACATAAAATTTGCAAGTAAAGGTTGGAAACTCTTCACATTATTTTCCTCTACAATCATTACTGACAATATACACTGTAAGTTTTGAATTCAACATTTTCTGCTAGAATGTCTTATTTATCAAAATAATGCATAAAAACGATATGGGTGACACTTTTTATGATTTGGAGTACAGTATTGAGGAAAATTACATGTTGCAAGAATTCTGTTTTACTCCTATCTACCTCTGCCCAGGGGGGCTGACTTTATTCTTTGTGAATATTAGGCATCTCCAACAGGGCTAGAATAAAGATTGTTATAGGATCTGGTCACTTTCTAGTGGATTTGACAAGATCTGCCCACATGAATTAAAAATCCATGAGAGATGTACTGCAACCGGAGGCTTTTTTGTTTTTTCACTGCTGTGTGGACTGCCAGCACACAGGGGGTGCATTATCCTTTTGCACGCAGCAGTCTAAACTCCCTCCCCTTTATAGTCCCTTCAGGGCTGGTCTCATGGAAGGTGCGGCCCCACTTGTAGCTCTTGTGGTAACATGGACTTGGGTCCACAGCACTGGCTGTGGGATCTAAGACCTTCCCCCCAATCTCTCTGGTGGTCGGAGGCCCCCAGAATCCCTGGTCCAGTGAAGCTCTGGTCCCATCTCCCCTGAAATGTGCTTCAGTAGCCCAGGCATATAGGGCCAGCCCTTCCTTTATTTTAATTTGTTTTTTCACTGCGACCAGAGCGTACCGGGGGTCTGTGGGGCAAGAGGCCATTCTCACCAGGGAGAACATCAACAACAACAACTCCTATCTACCTTATATATTTCTTTGCATGCTAGAAACACTCAGGATTTTATGAAACTCATCATCTTATAAACTGAATTTTATTGCATGGATGAATATTAAATACTGTACACAAAAAATAAACATAAGAACAGCTGTACACTATCACAAATTTTCCTTCAGTCTCTCGTGTGTGCCAGTGCTGAGGTGGGGGGAGGGGAGGGGAGGAGAAGTTTGGGGAAGTTAGAGAGACCAGTTTCCAAACATGTTAAAAGTGTGACCAAAACTAACATGACCTAAAATATGTGACAGATTGTGACTCAGGATGTGATGGTGTGACTTGGCTTGCGTGACTGTCTTCATGTGGACTCTGAACGGTGAGCATTATAATTATTAGCATTTGGAGACTACTTATATTTGATTTTTTTTTATTGATTTTGAATAGGAATTTCTAACATTTCTCACAGGTTGCTTAAATTAACTGATACCGTATTCATAATTTAAAATGAATTCTGAGCTGTTATTATTATTAGCAAAATGCTTATGATGCATGATGTTTTAATGAATTATGAAATAATAATGTTTATATAAACAAAATATTTAATTTAGTCAGAACACTCAGTATAATTATAATAAAAAAAATATGGGTTTTTGGTGACAGTGTAATGTAACTGTAAACTATTACTATTTATCAACAAAAATATCCTAAGATCTTGAATGTAAGTGTGTTCACATTCTGTTCCTGTATGTAATACAATACGGATGTATTATGTAAAGAGGAATCCTTGATTAAGGTAATCAATATGCTAAAAAAGAAAAGAAAATGATTTTAAAACAATGTACAATCATATTAATACTTACAAACTTAAAATAGTACAAGTATCATCTTACAAATGACAAGTATATTTTCTATGTACATACATAGTAGTGCTAGCACCTCTACCCCTGTTGATAGTACTGTGTAGACACACAACATATTTAAAGAAGATTTGAAGTTATTCAATCAGGTGTTCTTGATATTCAACTGTACAGCAGTGAGGTAATGAAGGCCCTGGTTTGAGTTATTAAATTAATATATAAAAATCGTAGTCTCACATGACTGCTTGTCAGTAATCAGAGGAAACACATATGTTTTGACTATGTATGTCTCACTAACAGAAAAATTCTTACTCTACGATTTGCATTTCCTACTGGTTATCTGCAATTAGTCATGTGGACATGAATGCTGAGTTTCATTTGGAATGCCATTTTGTTTGCAGCTTTGCCACAAGCAAGCAGGTACTTCAGTGATGAAATTAAACTAAGATGGGGTAAATGTTCTCAGACAAAGTTTCAAGTAAAAACGTATCTGTTATGGATAGGCAGGTACTAAGGTACAATATTGTGGTCTCAAGAGAAGTTTCAGTAAGCAGGTACAATATATAATTGTAGATATATGTGTCTGCACAGTAAATACTTTAGTGTGGTTCCATGTGTTGTGGACATGATGCACAAGCCACATGCAGTCACGCAAGCCTGATGCTACACTAAAGAATGTAAAGTTGGCTCTCCAGTTGAAAGCCCTACATGTGTGTGCCCCTCTCTCATTGTAGAAAACTATAACGACAACTAGAAACAAAATACAAATCTAGACAGGTATATACAAAAATAAAATAAAAAAGAAAACTCCTTTCAAGGAGTATGATCTGAACACCTACAAAAATTTGAGATCTAAATATACTTTCAATCAGACAAGTACAAAAATATCACAAACAGTTGAAGGAACCTCTAGAGAAGTGTATTCAATTTTCTCCAAAACTTCTACATTTTACATTTTTTAAGTTATTTTTCCAGACAATTATCCATGGTCTTGTTTTTTTTTTTTATATATTTTGCCGTAAACAAA
The DNA here is from genome assembly GCA_033782935.1 of Petrolisthes cinctipes. Classification (NCBI taxonomy): domain Eukaryota; kingdom Metazoa; phylum Arthropoda; class Malacostraca; order Decapoda; family Porcellanidae; genus Petrolisthes; species Petrolisthes cinctipes. The sequence goes on from JAWQEG010006205.1 coordinate 54,187, forward strand.
TAAACCTCCTGTGAATTCTGTTCTCTACACTACATACTAATCAACTTTTGTACATTGAGTGTGGTCGTAGCAAAAAATGGAATGTCACGTTGCAGACGTGATGAAGAGGAATCAACTATGGGAGAGGAAAACTACTGTATGTTGTACGCAGATCACAATGCAGTGAACACCAGCCACTGTGCACACTGCTACCCCCCAACTCTAGTCTTTCCTGTTTGATGTGTGGTATATTAAAAGAAAGTCACTTGCTTCCATAACAACACTGTATGGTACTGGTTACCGTATTGCCTGATGCCACTTTCTTGGTAACTACCGATACATAGGCTTGTTCAAAATGGTCACTACACATACTATAGCTAAGTGTGCACCTTGAGTATATCAATGTTCACTCATTATTAACCTTCACTTTATAGCTTTTCTGTGCAGTTAACCACTAGCACAAATCCAAATTTTTTCTTGTGAACTTTTCACTCCAAGACATCACTAGAGAATCAGCATCACCACAGCACTAAAATCAAGTGTTCTATTGTGTCCACATCAAAACAGCATCACTCTGGGGGTCGATACAAAAGCATTAGTGTGAGTGTGATTACTTGGGAAGACAAGAGCTCAGAGATGCTGTTGCTGTTGTTGCTGCTGTTGCTGTTGCTGCTGTTGTTGCTGTTGCTGCTGTTGCAGGGGTTGTGATGGCTCAAACTGCAACGGCACTAGAGGGTTTGCCGGTGGTGATGCGTGATGGTGGTAGTGAGCGTGTGGGTGATGTGGATGCGTGGTGGTTGTGGTGGGGGGAGCAGGGTTTTCCTGTAGGGAGGCAGAGTGGGGCAGGCGGTGGGGTGGGGGACGCATGATGTCATCAGCTTGGGGGCAGTGCTGACGGGGGCCAGGTTCCGGGGTGTAAGTGAAGGTCAGGTTGGTGGCATAGATTATACCATCATGGCGGACCAGAGACACAGGCACCTGGGGAGAAAGAGAAGTATAATATGGTGCTGTAAGAATATACCATACTTGCTTCATACTGTATACAGAATACAACTTGACAATGGAGTTTTAAATGTCCAATATTCTGTCATAAAATTGTGGTATATGGGATCCACTGTGAAACACAAACTAACTGAGAAAACAGTCGGAAAGAGCAGCAGGCAATTATACAGTAGATGTCATGATATTTTGGGTGAGTAAATAAAAACCTACATTTCTGAGGTATGTTATGGTGGAACAGCACTACAAACAACTTTAGCTAATCCAACTCATGTGATATAAACACTTATTCTTCTCACCTGTGTAGGCTGGCGAACCCACTGCCAACCCCGGCGGAAAGCAGAGATGTCTGGCACGACGCAGAGCATAGACTCCTGGCAGCGGTACATGGTCTCTGCTTCCACATCTCCGAACCACACACGCAGGTTGGGGCTGAAGTTTTCCCCAGTCAATTCCAACATCGCCACATCTCCTCCCCCATTCAACTGGTGGTAGTGGTGGAGGTTGGTATTTAAAGATCGAGATACTTTTAGAGTTAGAATATACTGACACATACTAATACACTATCAGGGAAATATGGATTATTAAAAACTGAGTCATAAGAAACAAATGTCATGTTATAATGTCCTGCATAAGTCAAACTGTGTACAGAATATGGAAGTCTTAGTGTAAGTACAATATGAAATCAACTGTATCAACAAATTCAGAATACTTTCATTCATTATATATGTTCTGACACTGGACATACAATACACAGGTAAAGGACTTACATGGAGGGAGTTGACGATTGGTACGGGTGTGACGGGAGCTCTGACAGGACCCATGCCCTCATAGAACTGGTACTCGGCCTTGTCTGTGCTGATGATGGTCCACGAGGCTCCATCATTGATCATCTCCTTGTTAGACTCCTTGGGGCATGGTGTGGCCTGCAGGTGGTTAGTCAGGTATGGTTAGTGTGTGTCTGTGTTGTTGAAGTGATTAATATTAATTTCATGTCCATTCCTTAACCTTGTGTACAGGTGTAAGTTACTCCTCAGAGTATCAATGGCTTCACTTTAGCTGATTAATCATGAATCATATGGAAAATCCATCAGATGCCACTAACAACAAAAGGGTTGACAAAGGTCACACTCTGCATATCTTTGCTCTTTGTTTGTCTGAATAAACTACTGTAGTGTGTCACTACTTAAAATAAAATAAGTAATAATGTCACTGACACCAAAAAGTTGAACCAAAAGTCACGAGAGGGTATAACTTTAATTAATTGCGATATTTATTAAGTACAGTATATACTGTATATAAATTATATATATATATATATATATTTTTTTTTTTTTTCTTCTTGGTTGATGCATGACCCATAAACCCTGGATGGTTGGCTCTGCCAAATCATAGTTACTATTTGCAATATCAGATATAGAGATATAGTTGTTAGTGGTAGCCCCCCCAAAAATCTAATCATCAAAACCTAATGGGGTCCATACTAACCTGGAACTGGATAATGCGCTCCTGGCTGAGGCACAAGTACATGCGCTCTGTGTCCTTCATATAAAACGCACACTTGTGGAGCTGAGAAACTGGGTCATCTGCATCCAGTAGGGCAGTCTGCTTGTCCACCTTGCGTATGATGAGTCTGGGGAGTGCCATGCCCGTCACCGCACACACCAGCTTTACAGTTGCCCCGTAGTGAATATACCCGTCTCGCACACTGAACTCCTCACTCTCACTCTCGTTGTCATCCACTGAAAAGTAATAATTTTATTAAAAGGATAGTTCTTGATATAAAACTAACTTCCTCTTCTATCTGTTCAATATTTTTTCCTCAATCCTTCACAGAAGACCCTCTCATGTTTCTCCTGGCTCTTGTGACCCATTATCCTGTGTTAAATACACTAGTACTGTTCTGTCGGTCAACAGTATGTGCAATTACTGCAAGTAGTATACAGAAATTAATCAGTACAGTGTTTTAATTACCAATAAAAAAAATAACAAATTAGGAAGATTTTGACTTAACAAACCAATTACAGTAAAAGGCCATTATAAGGATTTATCCACAATGCTAAAAACTGAATACAACATACAGTGCAGAACAACCTGCATAACTTCAAAACTGTTGTATGTTCTTAATGTGTACAATGTTTCAGAACTTGTTTGGAGGTCTGTGGTGTTTTCCTTAACAATATACATTCACGAGATTGTGAATCTTACATTATAGAGTTCTACAGTATTTGACAAGTCCTATCAAGACTTACAAAGATGGATGGTGAAAGCTCCCCACTGTGTTGAAGAAGCATGAAAGTTTCCGTTCTCCACATGGAGGTAGCGAGTGGACACAGTCTGTGACCTCAGCCGGTTGAATAGAGCCACCTTTGTCCCCGACGCTATGCACACTGCAACACAAGAGACACAAATATTAGAGGGATCAATGAAGCACACTCACAAATATTATAGCAGAAAAACATGTCTTGTAATAAGAATATGACTGGTAAACTCTAGCCACACAGACCATAAAGGGTTCCCTAATGCATTCCATAATTAGTGTTGTCTTGGTTATGCTTCCAGTGCAGTAGTGCAATTAATTCCCTTTTTGCTGTTGTATATTTACAGTCTGCCTTTCCTGTGCCTCAACTCATCCATCAGTAAATTTCGAATGTTAATTTTTTGTTCAGTGTGTAAGAGGGGGTAGAAAAATGGCGATGGAGATGGTTATTTTGATTGATGGTTGGAGCCTCCAAGGTCATAAGTTGGAAAGAGCCCATAAATTTGTGGCCCTAGACCAACTCCCATTATCTAATAACTACTTGCTGCAAAATAAATGATAACTTAACACAAATGGTAACTGTTTTGTAAGCTTATAAAAAATATGACTAAGAGAATGGGCTGTGGGGAGCAGGTCGTGTGAGTATAATGCGCTAACTGTTACATATTGCACATGAAGTGTTAAAGTATGAAACTACAGTTGAACATTAGATTTATCACTACCATTACCTAACCACTGACAACAAGCAAACAAGTGGCAGGATGAAAAACTGGACGAACTATGGCCAGTACCGAAGGCAATACTGTACAGTTTTTGTAGCTGATACCTGGTTCAAACATTATTCACACTTAATAAATCCCAGCTGTGTGAGAAATAGCTCAAGACAACACCTCTAGTACCTAGTATGTCATTAACCTTCTAAAGGATGGATAAAATAAATCTGAGTTGTACTGCACTGTAACTCACGATCCAGCAGAAGTAATGGCATAAAGTGATGAGAGAGACAAAGTGGAAGTGAACCTGATGACATAAGTTTGGCATCTATTGCTCTTCATTGTCTCAGCAGAAGTTGATAATGAGATATAACAAAGGGAAGTGAACCTGGTGCCACATCTGACATTGCAGGAAATTATTTTGTATGATATATTTAGCGGAGTTAAATATTTTTCCATTTCACCAGCTGGCATTTCTTACTACTCCCTCTGCACCTGCCCTGTTTTCCTCCCCTCCTTCATTTATTCTCGTCTTCCGCCTCAATATACCTCTTAGCACTAACTATTTGGCTTCTTTGGTCCCTCCGTGCTTCTCACCTCCACATGTTTCTAAATCCTTGCTTTGCTTTCCTCTCTTCCTTCCTCTACTTTTGTCTCGCCTTAACTTACATGTCCACGCCTATCCTACTTTCCTACCTCCTTCCCCCCCCCCCCGACATCTTTTCTTGCTTTGCTTTCTTCCCTCTTATCCTTTCCTTCCATGCCCTTTCCATTAAACCTCTTTATTTTGCACTCATTATCTCCAGTCTTTAACTTCTACTTTTTCATACAAACTCTTCTCTCAAACCTGCCCACTTCCTCACCCACAAACCTGTATACTGTATGTTATTTCTCCACATCTGCACAGCCCCTTTCTCCCACACCTACTACACACACTTTCCTCTCTCCCAAACCTACACACACACACACACCCGAGATGAGTGATCACCTCCTGTGTTTTTATCCCCTTTCTTTTTTCTCCTCTCTTTGCCCTTTGTCTCTGATCTCCCCTACCACTTCCCTTAACACTTTACTTCTCTTTCCCCCATGCCCTTCTCCTTCCCCTAACACTTTTCTCTACGACTACACATCTTTCACTTTGTTTTTCTTCCCTACACCTTCCTCTCCTTCCCATTGTCTCTGTCCCTTTGTGTTTTTCTCTCTCTCCAAAAACCCTTTCTTTTCACTCGCCTCTCTCTCTTTCTCCTCTGTGTGTGAGAGAGGGAGAGTGAGAGAGCGTGATATGGAGAGGCAGGCAGAGAGAGAGAGAGAGTGTGTGGGGGAGGGGAAAGGAGGAAGAGAGGATAGCTGTCCAGGAAGTGGAGGTAACAGACTCAGGTGTTCCCACGACCTCCCTGCCCTCCCCTTCCCTTCCCCACCCTTTCCCTACTCTTCTCTTCCCTTTCCACTCATCCTCCCTGCCCTCCCCTTCTCTTCCCACTCATCCTCCCTGCCCTATCTTTCTCTTTCCCTACTTTTTCTTCTCTTCCCCACCCATCCTCTTCTCTTCTTTTCCCTTCCCTTCGTCCTGCCTCCTCATCCCTATCACCACTGAAGGCTCTGTCACACTATAGCACGGTATCTTTTAATCTGGCATATCTATTAATTCTGACCACTACCAGACAACGTTCCTTGTTGAAGGGAGGTACTAAAGAACTATATCAAATTTACTCATAACTTAAAAATAACCAATAATATGCTTGAACGTACACGAAACGATCTAAAATGAGATATGGGTTAAGGTGTCGTTTGTTTACAGTCCCTGGTCAAACGTCCTGCTGCTGGTGAATAAAAGCGAGCCATTTGAGCGAATCTTATGAACCAATATTGCAGAGACCAACAGCTACAGTTTCGGATCATTTTTCGAAGCCATCTCATTGGAAGGTGTTTGCAGGACTACTGACCGTAACTGTACAACCACGGACTAAGTTATGGTAGGCACAGAGATGACTTACCTATAAATATCTGAGCATTATTTTCAAGTATTTTATTATTCTATTATTGCCTTCAATAGTGTGTGATTGTTAAATGAAAATGAGAAGCTAACTTTTAGACTTCTTTAAGTGATTGAAAGACCCACACCTAGACTATCGCTTAATTTTTCGAGGCCGTCTTGTTCGGAGGTGTTGCAGAACTATTGCAAGTGACTATTTTGTTACTGTATCAACGGCACATTAAGCCATTGACCAAAAGTTCATATTATCCTGTTCAAATGTTCAAACTACACTATCTACCCCATGTGTATGTGGAAGTTTAGGCTCCTTACTGTCTGCATACATACTTACTATTCTCTAAAACAATTTAATGATAATACGTCTCTTGTTTACAAGAAAGATTGTTGACTGCCGGACAGACTTACATATCAAGATGGAACGAAGGTAATGCTATAAGGGATCCAGAATTTGCGAGTCTCTTGCTCCAAAAAGAAGGTAAACAAACAAGATATAGAATAAGAATAAATAACATATACAACGGTAACATAATTTTGGCGCCTTACTGTAGGGAGACAAGTAGGTGGACAGATGAGGCAGTAAATAGGTGAATAAATAAAGGTGGAAGTAAACAGGAGGAGGATAGGTGAGGCAGTAAGTAGTGTGGAGAGAGAGAGAGAGAGAGAGAGAGAGAGAGAGAGAGAGAGAGAGAGAGAGAGAGAGAGAGAGTATTTAGGGGGAAAAGGGGTTTGAGGTGATTTGTAAGGGGAATGGAACGGGGAGGGTAAGGTAAAGTGAGGAACCGCAGCGGAAGTGTTTCAATGGCTAGTACCATGCTTATGTCCCCAACTCTGGTGTCTTAATGTCCCCCCCCCCCCCTCTCTCTCTCTCTCTCTCTCTCTCTCTCTCTCTCTCTCTCTCTCTCTCTTCCTGTTAATTCGTTTCACTTTCCAAACCACTTTCCTCTTATTCCATTCAACTTGTCTAATATCGTTCCAGTATTCTTCTTTATCTCCTCTTTCCAGTACACTATAATCTCTTTCCATTCATTCAGCTTTTCACTAATCATCCTTTTCCACTTAGCTCCCCTCTCATTCTAGTTCGCTTTCCTCCCATTTCCTTCCAGCCAGCCAGCTCTCTTATACCTTTGCTTTCCTTTCCCAATCTCTTCCACCTCCCATTTCTCCATATACTCCTTATCCTCTTCTTTTGTTTTTTTTTTCTTTTCACATAAGTCACGAAACAAAATATTATTAACACCGAGGTGGTCTCTGCTTCCTGGCATACATAAATATATAATTATATAGTTTGGGGGTAAAATAGCCCCTCCAAAATACCTAAAATAATAATATTACCCTCTTAAGGACCCTGTGATCGTGTATGAAAATTGGAGGACTTCTGATTCCACCTTTAGCTGGTGTTTCGTGGCAATATTTGAAGAACTCATTTACCTCCAAATTCAGACTACATTACAGGGTCCCTAAAATTTAATATAAAATAGTAGAATGCTCGGAATGTTTTGGTGGGTGGGATTCGTTACTTGTTCGACCCTCAGGAGTTTATAGGGAGCCATTTTACAGTCTACACTCCCATTAATCCCTCTCAGCGCCTCCCCGAACTCTTCCCAGCTTTCCTTCCTTCCTTCCTTCCTCCTACCCTCTTCCTCTCCTTTCCCTCCCTCCTCCTGTCTACCGCTTTCGCTTCCCAATATTCTTTCTCCATTCATTCTTTTATCTAGTCTCTCTTTTTTTTTTCCTTTCATACATAATATTTCCCTCTTCCTTTAATTTTCTCATTCACACTATTTTTCCTGCATCTTTTTCCTCTCTCTCTCTCTCTCTCTCTCTTTCTCTACTTCACACTCACCAATCTTCTCTTTCTTTAATTCCTATTCTCTCAGTTCTCCCCTCTCATTACTTAACCATCCACCTCCCTATATATAACCTTCTCTATCTTTCTCTCCTCCCTCTCACCCTTTCTCTACCCTTCTTCAATGTCCCTATCTCTTTTTCTCCTTCCTCTCACTTCTTCTCTCTTCCTTCTTTCTCCCTCCCCCTCGCCTCCCTCCCTCCCTCCAGCATAGCCCGAGGGGAGTGAAAAACAGTAGAACATTTCCCGTCTATAAAAATTGGCAGACAGAAGGTTAGCTGATGTTGGTTGTTGTTGTTGTTGATGGTGATGGTGGTGGTTTGGTTGTGGTCAGTGGTGGTGGTGGTAATTGAGGTTGTCAGGTGTGGTCAAGTGTTGGTGGTGGTGGTAATTGTGTTTTTTTTTTTGAGGTTGTCAGGTGTTGTCAAGTGGTGGTGGTAGTTTTGTTGGTAAAGTGTGATAAAAGTGTGGTAACAATTAAATTAAAAGTGTGGTAGAAGTGATTATAAAAGTGTGGTAAAAGTGATGATAAAAGTGTGGTAAAACAATGATGATTAAAAGTGTGGGTAACAATGATGATAAAAGTGTGGTAGAAGTGATGATAAAAGTGTGGTAACAATGATGATAAAAGTGTGGTAGAAGTGATGATAAAAGTGTGGTAAAACAATTATGATAAGAGTGTGGTAGAAGTGATGATAAAAGTGTGGTAAAACAATTATGATAAGAGTGTGGTAGAAGTGATGATAAAAGTGTGGTAAAACAATGATGATAATAGTGTGGTAACAATGATGATAAAAGTGTGGTAGAAGTGATGAGTGTGATGTTTACTATGAAAAGTGTGGTGGTGGTGGTGAGTGTGTGTGGCAGGAAAAAACAAAAAGATGATTACTACACACAACACACACACACACACAAACACATTCCTCCCTCACCTTCCCTCCCTCCTCCTCCTTCACTCTCAGTTTCCTCCCCCTTCCCCCCCCCCCCCAATCCCCCCTCTCCACTCACGGGAGGCCAGAATGACGTAACCCTCAGAAGTGCGTTATGGTTCGCTTTACCGAGGTCCTAAGGTTGTCAGCCACCCCGTTACAGTGTCAGAGAGAGAGAGAGAGAGAGAGAGAGAGAGAGAGAGAGAGAGAGAGAGAGAGAGAAGAGAGAGAGAGAGAGAGAGAGAGAAGAGAGAGAGAGAGAGAGAGAGAGAGAGAGAGAGAGAGAGAGAGAGAGAGAGAGAGAGAGAGAGAGAGAGGAGAGAGAGAGAGAGAGAGAATATGAAAGAAAATGAGATTGTTTTTTTTAGAGAGAGAGAGAGAGAGAGAGAGAGAGAGAGAGAGAGAGAGAGAGAGAGAGAGAGAGAGAGAGAGAGAGAGAGAGGAGAGAGAGAATATGAAAGAAAATGTGAGCGAAAAAGAAGACAAACTTACAAACACACATTAATGAACAGTCAAAATAAATAGACTGATAAAAATGTGAAATAGTACAACAACAACAACAACAACAACAACAACAACAACAACAAGAGGGGAAGAGGAAGGCAATCTGATAATGAGAAGGAAAATATTGGAGGAGGAGGAGGAGGAGAGGGAAGAGGAGGAAAAAAAAAAGGCCAGGAACAACAGAAAATGGAGGGAGCAGTGAGAGAGAAGAAGCGTGGCAGGCGTGTGTGTGTGTGTGTGTGTGTGTGTCGTTTCCTTACTTTTCTCCATTTATCCACTTCCTCTTCCCTCCCCTTCTTCCTTCAAATTTTTTCCCTCTCCTTCGCCCCTTTCCTTTCTCTCTCCTAAACATTTTTACTGAAGCTCACCCTCAAAAAATTCTCCTCACATTATTTTCCTTCCACCTTCTTTCTCCTTCTTTTTCCTCCTCCTCCTCTCCTATATTCTCTTATTCTACGCTTGTCCACTACCTTTCCTTCCTCCACTCTCCCTCTCTACTATTCTACTCTCCTTTCCTCCTTCTTCCTCCCCTTCCTTCCTTCTTTCTGCCTACCTTGAATCCCCCCACCCCACCCCATCCCATTTCCTTTCCTCTTTACCTTCCATCTATCTACCTTGAACTCCCTCTATTTCCTACACCCCCCCTCTCTATCCCTCCTTCACTCCCTCTCTCCTCCTCCTTCCCTCCCTCTCTCCTCCTCCTTCCCTCCCTCTCTCTCCTCCTCCTTCCCTCCCTCTCCTCCTCCTCCTTCCCTCCCTCTCCTCCTCCTCTTTCCCTCCCTCTCTCCTCCTCCTTCCCTCCCTCTCTCCTCTTTCCCTCCGTCTCTCCTCCTCATTCCCTCCCTCTCTCCCTCTCCTCCTTCCTTCCCTCCCTCCTCTCCTCTCTCCTTCCTTCCATTTCTCCCACGTTCATCCCTCTACTCATTACACCTATACCTCACCTTGCCTACCATTCACTCTCCCTCTCCTCCATCATTCATTCCCTCCTTTACTCCTCCCCCCCCCCCTATCCTCTTCCCCACATTTTTTTATTTCTTTCCCTTCCTCACTGTCATTTCTCCCTTCACCACATCATCATTTTTTTTCCCCTTTCTTCTACACTTATCTTTTCCTATTCTCTCCTTTCTTCCATTTTCTTTATCTTCCGTTTACTCATGCACTCTTACACACTCCCTTGGTTTCACACACACACACACACACACACACAC
>JAWQEG010006206.1:0-5000 GCA_033782935.1 Petrolisthes cinctipes
GGGGTGCGTGGAGAGAGGGGGTTAGGGGGGTGCGGGAGTAGGGGGACAGCTTGGGGGGGGGGGGCAGGAATAGGGGACAGGCTTTCTACCCACCCCAAGCCTGTCCCCTTATTCCCGCATCCCCCCAGTCCCCCCCCCCCCCTCAAGCCTGTCCCCTACTCCCGCACCCCCTTAATTAAGTGGTAAATCTGGAGCAAGTGATTCCTCCAAACTATTCCAGGCAACAGAAGGATACCATTATTTTTCTCCATCTGGGTTTGTTTCCTGGCATATTTTGAAGGAGGAATCAAGGCACTCCAATCTATCAAAAATATTCTGTCCCCAAAGTTGTAGCAGTAAACACGTCTTGTAATAATTATATATATATAGTGTATGCAGTTAATTAAGTGGGTAATTCCCTTTTTTATGTTACATTGGAGTGTCTTGATTCTTCCTCCAAAGTATGCCAAGGAAACAACAGGACCAGATGAACAGAAATATAAATGGTGTTGTTCTGTTGCTTGGAATAGTTTGGAGGATTATACAGTTGCACCAGATTTGCCACCAACACTGTACTTCCCTCTTAATTAAGGACCCTGTGATCGTGTACGAGAATAAATTGGAGGCTTCTGATTCCTCCTGACTATGCTATGAAACAGGCTCCTTCCATATACAGTAGGTGTGTGTGTGTGTTTCGTGGCAATATTTGAAGGACTCGTTTACCTCCAATTTCCTGACTACATCACACACAGGGCCCCTTAAGTTGTATGTTGGAAAATCTGGAGCAACTGAATCCTCCAAACTATTCCAAACAACAATAAAACACCATTATTTTTGCTCTTCTGGTCCTGTTTCCTAGCATACGTTGGAGGAATCAAGGCACTCCAATGTACCAAAAAAAAAAGAATTACCCCCTTAAGCTTATTCATTCATGGTTCACCAGTATGGTAATCCCAGTCTGGCTTTATATATTGCTGTTGTATTTTTTCACTCTAATTTTTACATAGATTTATATATACTTTTTTTTTGTGTGTGTCTGTGTTTTGTTGTTGTTGTTGTGGGGTTTATCGTTGTTTGTTTGTTTGTGTGTGTGTTTGTGTTTTGTTATTGTTGTGGGGTTTATCGTTGTTTGTTTGTTTGTGTGTGTGTTGGTGTTGTGGGGTGTATCGTTGTTTGTGTGTGTGTGTGTGTGTGTGTTGTTGTGAGGCTTATCATCGTGTGTATGTGTGTGTGTGTTGGTGTTGTGGGGTGTATCGTTGCGTGTGTGTGTGTGTGTTGGTGTTGTTGGGTCTATCGTTGTGTGTGTGTGTTTAGCCTCGTCTGGATTAAGAGATTGTACGTGTGTGTATGTGTGAGTGTGTTACATTTCAATGTGTGATTTATTTTTATTCACACACACACACACACACACACACACACACACACACAACGATAAACCTCACAACAACAACAGCAACACACACACACACACAAACACACACACACCACCACGGTAACACAACAACAACAACAACAACACAACAACGTCCTTAATTTATTCTGACCTCAAACTTTCCCACCTTCCAAAACTACTTCACCCAAACTTTATTTATTCATTTACTTTCTATTTTTACTCCCTCGCTCTTACTTATCGATTTATTTTTTATCAATTTCAGTTTAAGGGACCCTGTGATGTAGTCAGAAAAATGGAGGTGAATGAGTCCTTCAAATATTGCCACGAAACACACACACACACACACACACACACACTCACACACACACACACACACACACCTACATGGAAGGAGCTTGTATCGTAGCATGGTCAGGAGGAATCAGAAGCCTCCAATTTTCATACACGATCACAGGGTCCTTAATTCGTGAAGTTGTGGCCCCAAGAATGGTATTATAGAGTAATTTAAAAGAGTGTTCATTTAAAAAGTTTTAGGGACTCATTTGATTCGGCTTGGAATACGCTGTGGCTGGCCGCTGATTGGCTGACTGGGTTTGTTTACATTTTGTGACGTTGTGATTGGTTGACGAGCTTTGTTTACATTTTGAGACGTTGTGATTGGCTGAATGGGTTTGTTTACATTTTGAGACGTTGTGATTGGCTGACTGGGTTTGTTTACATTTTAAGACCCTATTATTGGCTGCCTGGGTTTGTTTACATTTTGAGACCTTATGATTGGCCAGGCTGTATTCCCTGCTCGCCTCTGATTGGCTTAGAGGGTTTGTTTACACTGTGAGCCCTTCCCATTGGTCACTTTGTATTACATAATGGATTAGTTATTAATTGATTTACCTTGTTATTACGTTTAGAAGAATCATTATTATTTTATTTATACTCCATTTTATTATTACGTTTTGAAGAATCATTATTATTTTATTTATATTCCATTTTTTTTATTACGTTTTGAAGAATCATTATTATTTTATTTATATTCCTTTTTTTTTTTTTTTTTTTTTTTTTTTATTGGTGAGCCTGTTTTTGGTCAATTGGAGGGCTACTGATTCCTCCAAACCATCCCAGGAAACCAGGCAGTCACCTCAATGTTATGAATAGGGGATCTGTTTCGTGACATACTTTGGAGGACTCGGTAGCCCTCCAATATACCCCAAAGAAATTCGCTCCTTAAGGGGGTGCGGGAATAGGGGGACAGGCTTGGGGGGGGGGGTTAAGGGGGGTCGGAGGAGGTGTGTGTGGGAGTAGGGGGACATGCTTGGGGGGGGGGTTTAGAGGGGTCGGGAGGGGTGTGTGTGGGAGTTGGGGGGCATGCTTGGGGGGGGGGGGACAGGCTTTCTACCCACCCTAAGCCTGTCCCCCTATTCCCACCCCCCCAAAGCCTGTCCCCCTACTTCCGCACCCCCTTACTGACCCTGTGATCGTCGTGTATAAAATTGGAGACTTCTGATTCCTCCTAACCATGCCACGAAACAATCTCCTTCTATATAGGTGTGTGTGTGTTTCATGGCAATATTTGAAGGACTAACTTACCTCCAATTTACCCCCAAAAGAAATTCTCCCCTCCCTTAACTTTGGTCCCTACAAATAATTAGAGTTTTAGTGACATTTGTAGCTTTTTAAAATTAATAAGACTTACAAACACCCAAGTTTTAATGTAGTCGTAGTCTCGTGTTTGGAACTTAATTGAACTTGGGGATTAATTATGTCAACTTGCTCATAAAATTACTGGGTTATGTTTAATGCTAATGATTGTTCTTCTTTCCTCTTTCCTTCCTTCCCTTCTTTTCTTCCCTTCTTTCCTTCCTTCTTTCCTTACTTCCATTCTTTCCTTCCTTTCTTCCCTTCTTTCCATAATTTCCTTCCCTTCTTTCCTTCCTTCCTTACTTCCATTCTTTCCTTCCTTCCTTCCTTAATTCCATTCTTTCCTTCCTTCCCTTCTTTTCTTCCCTTCTTTCCATAATTTAATTTCCTTCCCTTCTTTCCTTCCTTCCTTCCTTCCCTCTCTTGTTTTCCTCCTTTCCCTCCCTTTTTTTCTTCCTTACTTCCCTTCTTTTTTTCTCCCTGCCTTCCTTCCTTCCCTTCATTCCTTCCCTTTTCTTCCTTTTCTTTCCTTCTTCCCCCCTCTCCCTTTACCCCTTTCTTTCCCCCCTTCAGCAGAGCAGTGTGGGCGTGGGAGTGGGCGTGTGTGGGCGGCGTAGACACAGACACAAGAGACGCCCAGATTCCACCTACAGTACTGACAGCAACTATGCCCCCCTCCCGGACCACTCCTTACCCCCCCACCAAGGTTAGATTGGGGAGTGGGGGGGGGGGAGGGGAGAGGGAGAAGGGATTGGGGATGGGGGTGGCGAGGGGAGGGGTAGAAGGGATTGGGGATGGAGGGCGAGGGGAAGGGTAGAAGGGATTGGGGATGGGGGTGGCGAGGGGACGGGTAGAAGGGATTGGGGATGGGGGTGGCGAGGGGAGGGGTAGAAGGGATTGGGGATGGGGGGTGAGGGGAGGGGTAGAAGGGATTGGGGATGGAGGGCGAGGGGAGGGGTAGAGAGGGGGTAGAAGGGATTGGGGATGGGTGGAGAGGGGATAAAAGGGATTGGGGATGGGGGGGGGGGCGAGGGGAAGGGTGGAGAGGGATGGAGGGAGCAAGGAACCTAACCTAATCTAATCTAGTCTAATCTTACATAACCTAAAATTACTTTCCTAACCTATCCTAACCTCGCCTAATCTAATCTAATCTAACCTAACCTAACCTAGCCTAGCCTAGCCTAGCCTAGCCTAGCCTTACCAACTTAACACCTAACCTAAAATTACTTTCCTAACCTAACCAATTGACTTAACCTAAATCCTAATCTAATTTAACCTAACCCAACCTAACCTAACCTAACTTAACCGAACCAATTATTATCCAAACCTAACCTAACCTAACCTAACCTCCTAATCAAATCTAATAACTTAACCTAATCTACTAATCAAATCTAATAACCTAACTTAACCTAACCTACCATAACTAACCTAACCTAACCTACCATAACTAACCTAACCTAATCTAACCTACATACCATAACTAAACATACCAACCTAAACTACCACCTAACTTAACCTAACCTAATCTAACCTACCTACCATAACTAAACTAACCTAACTTAGCTTAACCTAACCTAACCTTACCTTCCCGTTCACCCACCCTGATAATCCTCTTCCTCCCCCCCCCCCTCGATATACCCTTGATTAAAAAATGGGGGGAGGGGGCCGGAGGGAATTGGGGGGAGGGGGGGATGGAGAGAAAGTGCAACTGATTTCTTTACCTTACATATCTGTTCTGTGAGAGAGAGAGAGAGAGAGAGAGAGAGAGAGAGAGAGAGAGAGAGAGAGAGAGAGTGTATGTGTGTGTGTGTGTGTGTGTGTGAGAAAGAGAGAGAGTGTGTGTGTATGTGTGTGTGTGTGTGTGTGTGTGTGTGTGTGTATGTGTGTGTGTGTGTGTGTGTGTGTGAAAGAGAGTGTGTGTGTGTGTGTGATAGAGAGAGAAAGAGAGAGTGAGTGATAGAGAGAGAAAGAGAGAGAGAGTGTGTGTGTGTGT
>JAWQEG010006206.1:10000-50000 GCA_033782935.1 Petrolisthes cinctipes
CTCCGCCTCTCTCCCTCTCAATTTGTCCCCCGGGATGGCAAGATAGCGTGGATAAAAAAGATGGGGAATGATAACCAAATGGAGAGGAGTTATCTTAAATAATATCCACGTTTAGAAGAGGTTCGGGTTGACGCATGAAGGAGGGACGCGGTCAGTTCCAACAATTTTCCACATGTCCGGAGTGTGGCAGTGACTTCAGTTTCGATTAAATCCTTTCCCATTCATCTTGACGCTCTCTCTCTCTCTCTCTCTCTCTCTCTCTCTCTCTCTCTCTGTTAATCTATGGTTCTGTGTGTTGTGTGTGTGTGTAATTCTATTTCTGAGAGAGAGAGATGTTCTATGGTTCTCGCTCTCTTATTTCTATCCCTCTCTCTCGCTCTTGCTCTACCTATCTCTCCTCCCTCCCTCCCCCGCTTCCTCCCTCTTCCTCCCTCTCCTCCCGAGTATACAAAGAATATCAAGATAACGTCATGGCCAGCCTGTATGTCCGAACACACACACACACACACACATTCTTTCTACTACTCTCTCTCTCTCTCCACACTCATTCTTTCTGCTACTCACTCTCTCTCTCTACCACACACACACATACACTCTCTCTCTCTCTCTCTCTCTCTCTCTCTCTCATATACTGTTTCCATGGAGGTGGTGTTGTATCACATGTAAGGTTTTGTGTTGAAGTGATATTACAAGTGAAGGGGAGTAACCAACCTATTATGTGAAAATTGGAAGGCTACTGAATCCTCCAAACTATGCCAGGAAACAAACAGAACCCCTCCATATGGAATTATACAGGGGATGTGTTTTATAGCTAAGTTTGGAGGCCTACATTGACTCCATATTGACCACAAAAGGTTGCTTCCCTTAAGGGGGTATATAGCACATTGTTTTGGGTGGTAAATCTGGAGCAAATGATTCCTCCAACTAATTCCAAGCAACAGGATATAATTATTTTTCTTCATGTGGGTCTGTTTCCTACGTGGCATACTTTGGAGGAATCATGGCACTCCAATGTAAACAAAAGTGAATAATTTACCCCCTTAAGTTAACTGGTATTATTTTACTGTTGATGTAAGTGTAGAGGTGGTTATTTTGGGTATTACACTGGGAGGGTCAGCTTTTGTTAATAATTTGCACTAATTTTTCATATATCTCCGTGTTTCTTGTGTGTGTGAGAGAGAGAGAGAGAGATATATGTTAATAATTTGCACTAATTTTTCATATATTCCCTTGTTTCTTGTGTGAGAGAGAGAGAGAGAGAGATGTTAATAATTTCCACTAATTTTTCATATATTCCCGTGTTTCTTGTGTGTGTGTGTGTGTGTGTGTGTGTGAGAGAGAGAGAGAGAGAGAGCTAGCTATTAATTTGCACTAACTTTTATTTCATAATATATTACCGTGTTTCTTGAGAGAGGGAGAGGGAGAGAGAGAGAGCTAAGTGTTTTTGCAGTAATTACATAATATCTACTTCAATTTCCTCACGTATTGTCTAGTCCTCCTACTAATTAATCCGTGTATAGATTCCAACATTACATTTCCTCACTTCAGTTCCAGAATATATATTTATTTTCTGTGGTAATTTTTTTCATGTTTACACACACACTAATCTTCTCTCAGTCAGTCAGTCAGTCAACCTTTCTTTACTTTATATTATTATTATTTTTATTTTATTTTTTTCTTTCCAAGAGATGAACACAATATTGTCAACAACTCTTCGCTCAGTCTGTCTGTGTGTGTGTGTGTGTGTACCGTTCGCAAGTGTGTGTGTGTGTGTGTCGTTCGCAAGTGTGTGTGTGTCGTTCGCAAGTGTGTGTGTGTATGTGTGTGTGTCGTTCGCAAGTGTATGTGCGTGTGTGTGTGTGTGTACCGTTCGCAAGTGTGTGTGTCAGTGTGTGTGTACCGTTCGCAAGTGTGTGTGTGTGTGTGTGTGTGTTTGTGTGTGTGTGTGTGTCGTTCGCAAGTCGGTGCATTGGGACTGAAAAATCTGGAGGTGGGGGAAGGAAAATGTTGTCATCAGCCCTGTGATTCTTTTGGTGTTGTTTCTCTGTCTCATCTGCTGTTTGTTTCTCTACATTTCTCTTTCTATTTCTATTTCTCATCTGTTATTTCTCTCTTCATTTCTCTTTCTCATTTGCTGTTTTTCTTTCTCATCTCCTATTTCTCTCCATTTCTCTTTCTATTTCAATTTATCATCTGATAGTTCTCTCTTCATTTCTCTTTCTCTTTCTCATCTCCTATTTCTCTCTTCATTTCTCTCTCTCATGTGCTGTTTCTCTTTCTCATCTCCTATTTCTCTTTCTGATCTCCTATTTCTCTCCATTTCTCTTTCTCATCTCCTATTTCACTCCATTTCTCATTCTGATCTCCTATTTCTCTTTCTATTTCTCTCCATTTCTCTTTCCATTTCTCTTTCTGATCTCCTATTTCTCCCTCCATTTATTTTTCCATTTCTCTTTCTCATCTCCAATTTCACTCCATTTCTCTTTCTCATCTCCTGTTTCTCTCTCCACATTGTCTGGTGCGCCGTGCATTGAAAAGGACTATTTTTTATTTATTTATTTATTTATTGAAAGGTGTATATATACAGGGTGTATCGCGAGGTATATCATTAAATTACACCAGAGATATAAAATATAATTTCGAGTATATTTTGTTGTATAAAGAATGCTGTGTGTGATCTCAGTAAAGTACAATGAATACTGATAAAAACTATTTTAACTTGTGTTGTCAAATGGCGGTGAGCGTCGGAGGGAGTGGTAGCCTCTTTGGTCCGAAAACCATATTAGGCTACCACTCCCTCCGACGCTCACCGCCATTTGACAACACAAGTTAAAATAGTTTTTATCAGTATTCATTGTACTTTACTGAGATCACACACAGCATTCTTTATACAACAAAATATACTCGAAATTATATTTTATATCTCTGGTGTAATTTAATGATATACCTCGTGATACACCCTGTATATATATATATTTTTTTTTTTTTTTTTTTTTTTCAATTATCCAGGCCAGTGAAAGGTGTATTTATATTTTGCCTTTATTTATATCTTGTCATTGAGAGGTGTATAAAAATATTTCTTTGTTTACAACTCGTGTGTATGATTTACTGTTATTATTCGTATTATTATTACTAGCAGCACTAGATGTTATTCCACTACATTAAATAAAAAAAACTGCCACTTCCAGTTTTTCTCATTACTATCTGTTGCTAGTCTTTCTGAATCAGACCATAAAAATGTAAACCTAAGTCTACCCACTCGTAAAAACTAAAATGATTTGTCCACCCAAGAAAAAAAAAAAAAAAAAAAAAAAAAAAAATATATATATATATATATATATATATATATATATATATATATATATATATATATATATATATATATATATATATATATATATATATATATATATATATTCTTGTAATGATATGTGTTTTTGTGTCTGCCTTCCTCAGATGTACAGCCATACCAGCGCCCCCCGTACCCCACCTCCTCTGTCAGTACTGCCACCACCACGTCCAACCCCCCACCACCCATTGACTCACCCAAACCACCAGCACCTCTCAATATGCACTGAGGTCACGAGTGAGGTCATATTGTGAGGTCCATCTGCCCCCGAGTGAGGTCATGTGAGATCAATCTGCCCCTGATTGAGGTCATGTGAAGTCAGTCTGCACCAAATGAGATAATATGATGTTCATCTGCCCCCGAGTGAGGTCATGTGAATTCAATCTGCCCCTGAGTGAATTATGTGATGACTAGCTGCCCTGAGTGAGGTCATGTGAGGTCAAGCTGCCCAGTGAGAGGTCATGTGAGGACAGTGTGCCTCAACAAGGGCCTCCAATATTACGAAACCGGATTGAAAGTTTGGAGTGAAGTGAAATAAGCCCAGAATTGGAAGTTGCAATATAATCCTGAAAAGTTTTCGAGCTCCTCACAGTTTGAAAAATATCGTGAACAGAAATGTTTAATTTTTACCTGCATGTATGAAACCAAACATTACGAGGAGAATATGAGAGCAAGAGTGGAATATATAAATTTGTGCAGGGGAAATCATAGCAATGTGTGTATACATAGAAAAAAATATTGAGAAAATGTAAACGCAAATAATTATCGCGGATGGAATAAACTACACTAGTGATTCATAGACCCAAAAGGTGGCAAGTAAGTAAATATCTGTCCATCTTTTCCCTTTCTGACAAATGCTTCCCGTCTCACTGAATACTACTACTAATAATAATTGTAATTAAGTAGGTTTATGCACGTTGACTGTCCAGAGGTCTAATATTAAGACAAGACAGACAACCACAAATGACTGAGTATTGGAGGTTGTGTGTGTGTGTGTGTGTGTTTGTGTACAACCTCCACGTCTCTTTGTAATTTTAAAACTGTGTCTCGTCTCATGGTGGAAGAATTTTGCTTCAGCACAACCGAAGTAGAAATGCAGCTGGATTTACTTTGATATAATATCGTACTAAAGCAAAA
Source organism: Petrolisthes cinctipes (assembly GCA_033782935.1). Lineage (NCBI taxonomy): Eukaryota > Metazoa > Arthropoda > Malacostraca > Decapoda > Porcellanidae > Petrolisthes > Petrolisthes cinctipes. The sequence continues at coordinate 14,487 of JAWQEG010006206.1, forward strand.
TATAAGTTTGGTGTAGGCAAGTAATGAGAAAACTCCTCATAACGCAATGACCGCTGTTCAAACGCCTCAACATAGTTCAAGTCATCACATTGTAAGTAGGTTTTATAATAAACTAACTATTCTGTGTGTGATATCGAAAGCATATCTGAAGACAGTGTATATATATAATAATGTAATAATAATATGTAGTGGTTGTAAGAAAAAAAATACATTGTTGGATAAACTAAACTACTAAAGAAACTCCTTGCCGAGAGGAAATTTTGAGAATGCCGACATATCGACTGTACAGAAAGAAAAGGTGTTGTTATAACGTATGGGTTACTGAGGTAGATTATGCATATCATGTAATCAAAATATAGTGTTAGTGAGTCTGTCCTATGCCAAAGATGCAGTGTGTGTATGTGTGTGTGAGAGAGTGATTAATACGTGCGTGTTTGTATGTCACTGCAATGTCCCGAGGGAAGGCTGGCTGGAGGAGAGAGGAAAGATGGAAGAAAGGAAGGAAAGAGAAAATGAAGGATATATTGAAGACGAGATTAGCTGCTGATTTGACTCGAGGCTTTCATGTTTATTTACCATTATTTTTTGCTGCTATTTTGAATTGCCTTCCATACCTTTCCTTTACTCCTCCTTGTCCTCCTCTTCGACCAGTCAACCATACAGTAGACCTAATGGCAACAATGTACAAGCAAGTGAAAAGCAAAGAATGGGTTGATTTTCTTTATGTACGCTGAGTCTTCCCAGTATCTTGATTTTGTCTCTAAGGTCCTTGTCCACATGATCGAGCTGTACCCAGCGGGCAAACACTGTTACCAAAACCCGGTCCAATACACATGTTTGGTTGGTGGGTGGCAGGTATGATAGTGTGGAACCTGCTGGGAACTGCTCCATCTGGCAGAACTGCTAAGGAAACGAGAGTAATATGCCACTTTCACATAAGTGTTTTCTGCCGTGACAGCTCTAGTGCGTGATTTAGAAATACATTTTGTCCAACTGAACTGTTCATATGAGGCGGGAGCAGCAGCCATAACCTGACGCCTGGATCACTAGCCAGCAACGGTAATAAAACTGCCGTGTGGGCTGTGACTGTGTTACTAATACTGCTGCCGTATGAGTGTTTTCTGCCATAGTGGGAGCTCACTGACAAACAGCCTTCACCGCACCACCTGCTGCACCTTGTGAAGGGCTGACCAAAATCACCCCTACAAGTGAGTAGCTGAAGTCATCTCGGCAGAAAACACTCAAGTGAAAGCTGCCATAGGGTCAGCAAGCAGTGTCCTTTAGGCATTACCCGATCGTGTGGACTGGACCTTATAAAGGACAACTATACACATATTATGTGTCCTCGTTTCGTATCAGGTTCACGTGAATGGCAGTTGACTTCCATCCACGTGCTATGTGTTAAGCAAATGTATTGTATCAATTAATCATCACATTGTAATATTCAAGACAAATCACGTGATACACAGGTACAGTGCCACATAGAAGCCTGTGCAACAACATTATTTACCGCCAATAATTACTTTCGTCAGCGGTGGACAGAGTCGTGAGATGAAAACAAAAAATACATATCAAGATAAGAAAACTCGCCTGGAAACAAATATTAAGGGTGATACCTTATCTCTTATGATGCAATGATTCAATTAAAAAAGAACAAAACATGTATCCAATTCCTGACCCAAGCTCCGCCCACTCAGCCTCAAGAGGACCAATCATCGTCGAGATACTGTACTTCAAATTCAGCCAATCAGCATCAAGGAAGGATCCCATTTGAGGGGAGAATATGCCGTACTTTTGGTACATTGGAGCCCCTTGATTCCTCCAAACTATGCCAGGAAGGAAACGATCAGAACCAGATTAATTAACGACAATAATGGTGGCCTGTTGTTTCTTGGAATAGTTTGTAGGAATCAGTTTGCTCCAGATTTACCACCAACATTGTACTATCCCTTCTCCTGTTGGCAAATTGGAAGGCTACTGATTCCTCCTAAATATGCCAGAAAACAGATGCCCTCAATGAGACTAATAGAGAGGCTTGTTTCATAGCATAGTTTGTAGAAATCAGTCGCTCCAGAAATACCACCAACAATGCATTACCCTCTTTAATCAACAAATAGAAGATATTATTATTATTGTGTTTGTACGACCGAATTGTGTGTTGTTGTTTTGTTTTTTTGGTTATGGTAAGGGATCCAATTCTGTATATTATTGTTTGCGGCCTTGTATATAAACCATGAACATAGATACGTATATATATAAATAATGGGTGTACATATAAACTCCGTAAGTCGTGTTCGCTGTGTACATTACGATGGGTGGAATGTATTATAATTTTTATACGTTAGTGCCGTAACGTAAACGCTCTTATACGCTGTTGTTATTGTTGATGTTAGTGAGTTTTGGACATATCATTTATTGTCTCACTTTCAATTTTTTTCGACATAATTTTTCAACGATATTCTTTAATTAATACGTTATCTGTTATTCTTATTTAATACGTTATCTGTTATTCTTATTTAATACGTTATCTATTATTCTTATTTAATACGTTATCTGTTATTCTTATTTAATACGTTATCTATTATTCTTATTTAATACGATATCTGTTATTTTATTTTTTTTACTGTATTGTAAGATTACTCACTTATTTTCCCCTGGTTATCAGTTGACATTAGTTAGATATTCGTAATTATAAACACACTTTTGGTATAAATGTTGACCCCTATATCAACAATTATCACTCAGGCCCCGTCCGTCCACATGATCGGGCAAACACTGTTACCAAAACCAGTTCCAACACCCATTGTTTGGTAGGTGGGTGGCGGGACACGATACTGGGGAACCCTTCAGGAACATCCCCATCTGGCAACACTGCTAAGGAACCGAGAGAGAGCGGGCAGTGTCAGTCGGGTCTTAAAACTCGATCATGTGGACGGGGCTTTTTACAGTACACATTTTACCTTATAGATATTGAGTATATATTGAGTCAACAATTTCCTTTGCAATGAGTCATATTCTAGTGTACATTTTCCATTAATATTGAGTCTTACCTCGTGTGCTCATATTCCTTTTAATTTAGTTTAGTTCCCGGTAGAGCGTGTGTGAAAATATTGTACATACATACATACATACATAGCGGTAGTGGTAGTGGGGACGGGGTTGTAAGGGAGGAAAACCTATAGTGAATAACACGGAAGACAACCATAATGACAGATTGTATCACTATAACTAATAATAATATCAATAAAATGATGAAAATAGTGTGACAATTATAATGATGTAATGTATGACTATCACTAATAATAATATCAACTATGGAGTTTTTGTATATGAAGGCAAAAGGGTAAATATATATATATTTTTTTTTTTTCCAGTCGTTCAAATAGTAAAAAAAAAAAAAAAAAAATCGAAATTTACAACACCACCTGTAAAAATATTATATCTGTCCAAAGTGTTAAGAAAAATAAATAAATATAATAAGAAAGATTAATTACCGTATATAGAAAAAATTATCGCCAATGTCTCAAAAAAAAAAAAAAATCTTAAAGCAGAAACTCGAATATATGCAAAAAAAAAGAAAAAAAAGCTTGTCTTCCCTCTGTGACGTAGCTAGAGGTACCCGCTCCCCCCCCCCCCATCCAACCCCGCCCCCTCCTCCTCCCTCCTTGTTATAGACGCGTGTTGGTCAATCGTGTCCTGTCAGTGAAGTAAGTCAGTGAGTCAGTCAGTCAATAGCACATGGAGTTGTTGGTGTCAGTATTGGGGCCTAAAGTTATGTTTTATTCTATCTGTCTGTCTGTCTGTGTGTGTTTGATTGGTTGTTTTTCTGTCTACCTGTCTGTCTTTTTTCTGTGTGTGTCCGCGGTTGTGTTTCTACCTTGCCTTTTCTTTCTATCTATCTATCTATCTGTCTGCTCTTCCATCTATCCAGTTTGTCTATCTGTCTCTGCATTTGTTTCTATCTATATCTATTTCTATCTGCTTCTCCATTTATCCGTTTTGTCTATCTACCTGTCTGTCTCTATCTATTTCTATCTGCTTTTCCATCTATCCACTCTGTCTATTTACCTATCTGTCTCTTTTCTGATGTTTCTATTTATATCTATTTCACTCTGCTTTTCCATCTGTCTACTTTGTCTATCTACCTATCTGTCTCTATTCAGTTGTTTCTATCTATATATATTTCTATCTGCATTTCCATCTATCCACTTTCTCTATCTATTTGTCTCTTCATTTGTATCTATCTATATCTATTTCACTCTGCTTCTCCATCTATCCACTTTATCTATCTATTTCTCTATTCGGTTGTATCTATCTATATCTATTTCACTCTGCATTTCCATCTATTCACTTTGTCTATCTATCTATCTGTCTTAATTCAGTTGTATCTATCTATCTATATCTATTTCTATCTATCCACTTTCTCTATCTGTCTGTCCTTGTTATCACATTTTATTTATATTTTTGTATTTATAATTTTCATGGTGTTGAATACGATGATGCATAGTACTGATACGACGACTCCATAGACAAACAAACAACAGAGCCATCGTACCGGTACCACGTCATCGTATATATACACCATGAATGTTCTTGAATATGACCCAAAGTTTATGTTAAGTTTTGTTAATTAAGTAGAAGTCTTCCCATGTAAATAAATATCGGTAAATCGTATTATTATTATTATTTAACTACTCTTTATTTATTATTATTATTATTATTATTTACCTATTCTTTATTGTTTATCTATGTTATTCTGGTTCGTGGTTGAGTGTTGGAACTTTTGACGTCAGAAAATTATAACTCGTCTCTGATTGGCCACGAAGCGATGACGTCACAAGTATAGGTTAGTTCCTGATTGGTCCAGAGGTATTGACGTCACAAGTAGGTTAGTTCCTGATTGGTCCAGAGGTAATGACGTCACAAGTAGGTTTAGTTCCTGATTGGTAATACTGACACCAACAACTACACACTCCGAGCACAAGTATTTATTTATTTATTTATTTATTTATATGCATGCGGAGGGGATGAAGGATATTGTTGTTGTTGTTATTTTATTTATTTATTATTTTAAATGGAACGAGTTTGCAAAATAAGTGACAATAAGTAATGGATAATCAATAATCTCGTTTGCCCCTCGGAAAAAAAAAATAATAATGACAATAAATATGGCTTTCAAATTTTGGCGGGCTTTTTTTTTTTTTGGCGGGCTTTTTTTTTGGCGGGCTTTTTTTTGTATCCCCTGAGGGTTCTTATTGGCTGGTAGATAGACCAATGAGAGTCCAGTATTTCCCCCACCTACCTACCTACCTACTCACTCACCAGCCCGCCAAATATAATACTCAAATGAAATAATACTCAAATAATAATAATAATAATAATAATAATATATCTTAGCATATCCAGGGGCAACGAGTATACCCATGTGTATATAATTAATTAAACTATTTTGTGTATACCAAAGCCGAATTATGTTATATACTCATTAGTTATTATTGTCTATACAAGAGCCAATATCTGCAGAAAAAAAAACTCTTGTTACTCCCTGTATTCTAACTAATATATTGTAAGAAGAGGATTAATCTGTCTAATCTTTTTTCTCAGTCTGTATCAATCTGTCTAATCGTTTTCTGAAGTCTGTATCAATCTGTCTAATCTTTTTCTCAGTCTGTATCAATCTGTCTAATCTTTTTCTCAGTCTGTATCAATCTGTCTAATATTTTTCTCAGTCTGTATCAATCTGTCTAATCTTTTTCTGAAGTCTATATCAATCTGTCTGCCTCTATCTCTCGCTTATCTCCCTCTATCATTCGCTTATCTCCCTCAATCTCTCGCTGATCTCCCTCAATCACTGAACAAACATATCAAGTGACATATCACCTCGTTGAGTGAATAATAAGTGAATGTTGTATTACGAGAAACATGAATGAATGAATGAATGAATGAAGGGTGGGTAGTGGTGGTGGTGGTAATAATTTTATAGTAGTACACTTTTTGGTACTTTGGAGCACACTGATTCCTCCATGGTATGTATGTATGTACGTATGTCATCATGAAAACAGGGTCTGATGATGAAAAAAATTAATGATGGTTAGGCCGGCTGTTGCTTGGAATACTAATAGTTTTTTTGGAGGAATCATTTGCTCCACATTTACCACCACCAACACCCCTTTACCTATTTACCCTCATTTACCTATTTACCTATTTACCCCTATTTACCTATTTACCCCTGTCCTAATTTTAACCTATGCCAAAGATGAAGTAAACCAAAGACTTTAAAATAATGGAGGATATCTATACATTTGGTTGGTTGGTACATACATACATACATTGGAGACTACAGATTCCTCCAAGGCACGCTAAGAAACAGACCAAATCAACTTAAAACTAAGGTAGCCTGTTTTTTGGAATGGTTTTGGAGGAATTGGTTGCTCCATAATTATCGACACTGTATTATTGTTATTATTATTATTATTATTATTATTATTATTATTATTATTATTGCCTCCTGTAATTAAGAGTGTGGGTGTATAAATTATGCAATGTATGTTTATGTTTGTGTTGTATATTTTGAGTTTAATTAACCTCTGCTGTATTAATTGAAGAAGCTGGTCTTTGTAATGTGTGTAGAGGGAAACAAAACTGGAGGGAAAGAGGGGACAAGTGGAGGAATGAGAGGAATGGGGAGAGAAAGTGGAGGAATGAGAGAAGTGGAGGGAAAGAGATGAAAGGGGAGAGAAATGGAGGAGTGAGAGGAAAGGGGAAAGAGTAAAGGGGATGAAAGAGGAGAGAAGTGGAGGAAAGTGAGAGAAGTGGAGGAAAGGAAAGGGGAAAGAAGTGAAGAGAGGAAAGGGGATTAAAAAAGAGAGAAGAGAGGAAAGAGAGTGACTAAAAGGAACATAAGGAGAGGAATATTATATTGCTCTTGACTGTACAGAGAAACTCCACCAATTTTCCCTTCCCAAGATGGACTAGGATGTAAAAAAAAAAAAATGTATATATTGGTTTGTCTCCCTTATATCCTTCAGTTCTGTTTCTCTCCACAATCAACAGGAACATCTTTATTATCTGTTTTTTTTATCTTTTAAGTACAAATTATGCTACTACCTGTACTACTACTCTGTGTGGTCATGTACAGTTAGTTGCCAGCACTCATAACTAGTACACTCGCAATCCAAAATTTGTATCCAGGCCTTGTTGAAGTTTCGAATCATTTGACATACTAGTGAACCAATTACAACGCTTATCCTGTTTCATATTTGCTTGAGCTCGCTTGATTAACACTCGATCAGGCTATTCGAAGCAAGTCTGGATACATATTTTGGATTACGAGTGGACTATCCAAGACAAAACTCGTGTCGTGAAATCTGATGAAAATATATGGTAGAGAGCTAAACATACTGGACTTGAACGATACTGTGGTGAGGTTTTCATTATGCTTCACAAGTTTTATTAAATCATTGGACAAGACAGCGACACGAGTTTTGTCTTTGAGAGTACATACATTCAGCATTGACAGTCACCCTTTTTCCTGTATTAGTTTTAAGTGCTGGTAACTGTACACAAACCACACCACCCCCTACTACGCCCATTTACTGTATATGAATATGCAAAATCTATTACAAATATTATTTATGCTACTGTAAAATCATGAGCCATAATATGTATCTAGGTCTTGTTGTTGTTGTTGTTGGGAATCATCTGACATAAGTCGCGGTCAAAAGTAATCATCCATATAGGAGTAACTCACGGAAGATTTTGACTGCTATCCCCCTCTGTTCCTTAGCTGATAAACATTCCAATAAATAGATTAAGTACCATCTTTTAATTCACTACAAGTAGCTACGCCCTACTTAAAACAATAACATCATATGTGAACGTGAAAACATTAGACAGTAAATTGTTTGAGATCCCCAGTTGTGGATCATGATTATTGACCACGACTGTACATAGCAGTGAACCAAATACAACAACGTTTATCTTGTCTCATACATACATACATACTGTACTGTACATACAAAGATACATACATACTTGCTGGAGATTGTTTAAGGGACCATGTGATGTAGTCAGAAAATTGGAGATAAATGAGTCCTTCAAATATTGCCACGAAACACACACACACACCTATATTGAAGGAGCTTGTTTGTTTCGTGGCATGGTCAGGAGGAATCAGAAACCTCCAATTTTCATACACGATCACAGGGTCCTTAATTAACACTCCCATCACTACGAGACTATTCGAAACATGATCTGGACACTTATTTTGGCTCGTGACTGTACACCCACGAGCCATCATAAGTAAGTAAGTATCCAAGTCAGCTTCGAATAGTGTGTCTGTGTGTGTGTCTGTATGTCTGTGTGTGTGTGTGTGTGTGTGTGTGTGTGTGTCATAAACATATAAGTGAATAATTGATTAAGGGGAGAGCCTCTTTTGGTGATTGAAAGGTCATTGAATTCTCCAAGTTATATCACTAAACGGAACACCATTTAGTAACATTGTGGTTTGATTTGTTTACTGGTATAGTTTGGAGGAATAATCGGTAGTGTTCCAATTTGTCCCCCAAAATAGATTCTCCCATTAATAGTAAATCGAAACTCTTGATTTGGTAACTCGCCCCCCCCCCCCCACCTTCTCTCTCTCTCTCTCTCTCTCTCTCTCTCTCTCTCTCTCTCTCTCTCTCTCTCTCTCTCTCTCTCTCTCTCTCTCTCTCTCTCTCTCTCTCTCTCTCTCTCTCTCTCCTACAAGCTGGTTTATAGGCTTATATATCTAATTTATTCTCTCTCTCTCTCTCTCTCTCTCTCTCTCTCTCTCTCTCTCCTCTCTCTCTCTCTCTCTCTCTCTCCTACAAGCTGGGTTATAGGCTTATATATCTAATTTATTCTCTCTCTCTCTCTCTCTCTCTCTCTCTCTCTCTCTCTCTCTCTCTCTCTCTCTCTCTCTCTCTCTCTCTCTCTCTCTCTCTCTCTCTCTCTTTCTCAATTTGCCACCCCTGCCATTATTCAAAACATTTTCGTCCACAACTTTTGTCCTGGTCGCTGCTCTCCAAATTACTCTCAAATTATTGGAACTTGCAACGAGCACAGTAATTGAGATGTATTGTTGCCGACCCCACCACCACCACCACCACAACCACAACAACAAACACTGCTACAACAAGAAAAACAACAAACATTACTGCAACAACTACAACAACAAACATTACTGCAACAACAACAACAACAAACACTGCTACAATAACAACAACAACAAACATTACTGCAACAACAACAAAAACAACAAACATTACTGCAACAACTACAACAACAAACATTACTGCAACAACTACAACAACAAACATTACTGCAACAACAACAACAACAAACACTGCTACAACAACTACAACAAACATTACCCCAAATACTACAACTGCAACAACCACAACAAACATCACCACCCCAAACACTACAACAACAACTACAACAAACCACATTACCACCACCACAACAAACACTGCTACAACAACTACATTACTGCAACAACAACAATGACAACAACAAACACTGCTACAACAATAACAAACACTACTGCAACATCTACAACAAACACTATAACAACAACAACTATGACAACCATCAACCACAACAATAACGACCACAAACATTACTGCAACAACAACAATATTCACAACCACAACTAATCCTCAGTCACTGCAACCATAACCAGAAACCCCACCACCACAACAACCACAACAATACTGCAACAACAACCCAACCATAACTTCTGCAACAACCACCATAAACCCCACGACCATTCCATCCACCATTACCATACCATCACTACTACCTCCACTACAACCACAACCACATCACCGCAACCATAGCCACACATACACTACTGCAGTCATTACAACCACAACCACACCACAACAACAAACAACCACTACCACAACAAACCACACCATCACCACAACCACTACCACAACAACAAAACACACCATCACCACAACCACTACCACAACACCACTACCACCACCACAACAACAACAAATAAACCACCACATCACCACAACCACTACCACAACACCACCACTACCACAACAACAACACCACCACCACCACCACAACAACAACAACAAACCACACCCCCTCCACAACAACACCACCACCACAACAAACCAAACACCCACCACAACAAACCACAACACCCCCACCACAACAACAAACCACAACCCCAGCACTAGGAGATCGTGGCTTTTCATTGAGTAGTGGTTTATGTCAAGATCAAGAATTATATTATATTTCGTTTATATCATATTACAATGAGGTGAAATATGAACCCTTGTTGCCCCGAGAAAGAGAGGATGCAAACAAATTGAACTTTTAAAAAATATAAAAAGAATTGCCTAGATTTTATTTGAGGGAGTGTGCTGTGTGTTGGGTGGGCTAACTGGCTATACAGATGCCTAAGAAAAACAAGTATCTCACCTTTTTCTGAAACCCCTGGGAAAGAATTCATGCAAACAAATTGAACTTCTAAAAAAAAACTATAAAAACAAATTATCTAGATTTTATTTGAGAGAGTCTAGGACGTGTATTTTGAGTATACAGATGCTTCAAAAAATTATCTCGACTTTTTCTGAAACCCTGGGAAAGAATTCATGCAAACAAATTGAACTTCTAAAAAAAACTATAAAAACAAATTATCTAGATTTTATTTGAGAGAGTCTAGAACGTATATTTTGAGTATACATATGCCTCAACAAAAAAAAAAAAAAAAAAGTATCACCTTTTTCTGAAACCCTGGGAATGAATTCATGCAAACAAATTGAACTTTAAAAAACTATAAAAACAAATTATCTAGATTTAATTTGAGAGAGAGTGTATATACTGTAGGACGTGTGTTGTGTGTTGGGTATACAGATGCTTCAAAAACCTATCCTCAACTTTTCCCTGTGCATTGTTTTGTGTTGGGATTGACAGAGTCGAGTATATCAGCAAGAACCGCCTCATTAGGACTCGGGAGTAATGTTTGTTTTGACTCAGTAATCCACCTTTAATTATTTTAGTGTATCTGTTTTTGTTTTTGGTGGGGAGCATTTTATTTATGTATATATTTATTTATTTATTTATTCTTCCGGTAATCCACTGTTAATTTAGTGTATCTGTTTTGGTTTGGTGGGGAATGCATTTATTTTTTATTTTTTATTTTTTTTTATTTATATATATATGTGTGTGTGCGTGTGTGTGTGTGTGATCCACCATAAATTTAGTGTATCTATCTTGTTTGGTGGGAACTAAATTTTATTGGGAATCCACCGTTAATTTACTTAATCTATTTTTGCTGGTGAATGATGCATCCCTTTTTTTTTCGGGGGGGGATGGGGGGTTTAACTGCATTTTTCTTTTTTATACGTAATCCTCTATAAATTTACTGTATCTGTTATTGCTGGTGAGAGATGCATTTTTTCTCTCTCTCTCTCTCTCTCTCTCTCTCTCTCTCTTTTAGTTTTACTTGATTTACCACCAACAATGTACACATCCCTTCTTAATAATCAGGCAACACTGTGGAATAATTACTGATAATATTTACTGCAGTGTGGACATAATTATACAAGGCGGCTCAACAGTGGCTATAATAAGTGAAGGGAGTGAGATTCCACGTACCCCTCCACTTATTCCCTAAAGCATATTGTGATCAGTGTTGTACCTTAAGGAACCCTGTGATGTGATGTAGTCAGAAAATTGGAGATAAATGATGAGCCCTTCAAATATTGCCACGAAACACACACACACCTATATGGAAGGAGCTTGTTTCGTGGCATAGTCAGGAGGAATCAGAAACCTTCAATTTTTATACACGATCACAGTTTTCCTTTAAGGTGGAGATTTTCTTTTGGGGAAATTGGAGGGTTGTGGATACCCCCTAACTCTCCCAGGAAACAAAGTCACCTTAACGTTACTAACCGGGGATCTGTTTCGTGATGTAGTTTGGAGGAATTAGAGACCTTCCAATTCACCTATATGAGAATTTCCCCTGATGCATTTTGGCGCCCCTTCAGACCCGAGCTATTTCCTTCTTAATTCTCTCTCTCTCTCTCTCTCTCTCTCTCTCTCTCTCTCTCTCTCTCTCTCTCTCTCTCTCTCTCAGCAGGACCCCAAACAGTTGCCAACTCTTTAATTATCGGGCAGTTTGAAGGGGAAGTGTGTGTGTGTGTGTGTGTGTGTGTGTGTTGAGGTCGGGTTCACCAGCAACTCTCCCTTCAAGTATTAAACAGGAATTGTACCAACTTGAGATTAATTAATTTGAGACCAGACGCTCAGTAATAATTGCTCGCAAATCTATTAGTATAAAATTAATCCTGCCTGGCAACTGTGTTTATGTTGAGTTGCCGATCTGTGCTTTTCTGTTAAAAAATTAAAAATACAAATACATACCTTAATCTGTTATAGAAAAAAAAAGTCAATAATCATCTGCTTTTGTCAACATTTGTGATTATTATGGGATGAGTTGATAGTTTGTGCTAATCTGTTAATTTAAAAGAAAAGACAAACTTAATTTTTTATATGGTTTTGTCAACGTGTATGAAAATTATTATAAATTTGCCATTTGTGTATGATTCGGAATTCAAGAACATTCATGGTGTTTGGAATGGTTTGGAGGAATCATTTACTCCTGATTTACCAACCAACACTCTCCCCCCCCCCCCCATCGTTAAGGGACCCTGTGATGTAGTCGGAAAATTGGAGGTAAACGAGTCTTTCAATAATTGCCACGAAACACCACCTACATAGAAGGAGCTTGTTTCGTGGTAGAGTTAGGAGGAACCAGAAGCCTCCAAGTCTCAAACATGGTCACAGGGTCCTAAACAACAATTTATTTAGTTTGCAAATGACCTGACAATATTGAGAAGTTTATAATTATATTTCTTGTCAATTTACGCCCTCGAGAAATAGGCCATTGTGCTTCATATAATTTTTTTTTCCGCTATACTATTATGGCTCAAAGTGATTACAGTATGCAGTATAATATTTTTCTTCCTGATTAGAGTCTTACCAAGTTTTCAAAATTTTCTTGTGTTTTCGTTGATATTGTTCAAAATTGATTATTATAGCATCCTACTGATTGATTATATTCTTATTAATTATTCCTATGTATATTTTTCCTTTTACAATTATGGATCAAAGTGATTAATAGTATGCAATGTAGTTTTCGTAAAGATTTTTCTGAATAATGTTGTTCTTCAAGATTTTTTCCTTTTGATATGGTTCAGAGTGATTCTAGTGTGCAATAATCCACTAAGTCAAACATGTTAATATTATTGTTATTATTATTCATACTTGTGTTTTGTGTATACCTATATAAATTTATGCAATAACATAACCCACTTAGTCAAAAATATCATTATTATTATTATTATAGTATGAAATAACCCACTTAGTCAAAAATATCATTATTATTATTATTATTATTATAGTATGCAATAACCCACTTAGTCATACATATTATTATTATTATTACTATTTTATGTATACATATTATCTGTAACCAGTGTGTACCGATGTTTTTATTAAGTTTTTCGTCTATACATGAATGGAGTATTTATAATTTTGTATAGCCTGGTGTGTTAGAGTTGGTTCCCTCAATATGATCATCTGAACTCTCGGTGGTTCGAACGACAAAACTAAGCTCGCCCTGCTGTAGTTTCTGAAGCTTATTTATTAGTGTTTCGAATCAGAGGTGCTTCAGTTGTATTGTGGCTGGCTGAGGGAACGACGAACCTTTGTACAGTACAGTCACGAGCACTAATAAGTATTCAGATGTACTTCGAATACCCAGAGACAGTAAAAAAAAAACAATGCACAATGAGATCTCCATTGAAATTACTTCGTTAGTGAATTAAATGGTTGTCGATCAAAGCTTCAACCAAAACTGTAGACTTATTAGTGCTCGTGACTGTACACATACCCTCGCAATTCAAAATTTGTATCCAGGTCTTGTTGAAGTTTCGAATCATTTGACATACTAGTGAACCAATTACAACGCTTATCCTGTTTCATATTTGTACCCAGGTCTTGTTGAAGTTTCGAATCATTTGACATACTAGTGAACCAATTACAACGCTTATCCTGTTTCATAGTTATTTGTTTGAGCTCGCTTAGTACTCGATCAGGGCTATTCGAAGCAAGCCTGGATACATGTTTTTGGATTGCGAGTGTATCAATATATTACAATGTTATGCAAATTTTTTCATGCAGACAACTCATTACACATCCAATCCTCAAGATGTCTCTCTCTCTCTCTCTCTCTCTCTCTCTCTCTCTCTCTCTCTCTCTCTCTCTCTCTCTCATTACACATCCAATCCTCAAGTTAGTCCCCCCCCCCTCTCTCTCTCTCTCTCTCTCTCTCTCTCTCTCTCTCTCTCTCTCTCTCTCTCTCTCTCTCTCTCTCTCTGTTCCAGCCTTGACCTCAGACTCTTAAGAAGAAAATCTAATCCTCTTCGAGAAAAAAACTAAAAATAAAAGATAAAAAACACGATTCTTCAACTTTTTACCACATCACTCAAGAGGCAAAACAAAACTACCCTTCGTTCGTTTTGCTTCTGAAGTTTTGCTGCCTGGTAAAATCATCATCATTATTATTATTATTATTATTATTATTATTATCTCGACATTGTATTTGTATCGATATTGTTGTGTTTATATTTTTAATCTCCGTCTTTCTCCTTCCTCCCTTTTAGAATACAGAGTACAGAATAAAAAAGGAAAGGACTGTTGTATTTTCTGTATAATCTGTGTGTTTCATTTATCCTTACATGTAAGAAAAAAGAAAAAAAAAAGAGGAAGAAAAAAATTATATTATGGATTCTATTATTTATTTATTTATTTATTTATTTATTATTTTATTTATCTATATATTTATTTATTTATTATTTTATTTAATTATTTATGTATATATTTATTATTTCATTTATACATGTATTATTTTATTTATTTATTTATTTTATTTATTATTTTATTTATTTATTTATTTTATTTATTTATTTATTTTATTTATTATTTTATTTATTTTTTTTATATTTCTGGGATAGGTGACAGAAGCAGACATGAATGACAATGTTAATTAGTGGAGTTTGTGCGACCCCCACGTCCCTTGGTGAAGGTAAGGCAACGAGTACACGTGGAGGGAGAAGGGGAGGAAAGAGTGTGAGGGGAAAGAAGGGGGAAGGGGGAGAAAGGTGAGGGGAAGGAGTGTGAGGGGAGGGAGGGGGTGTGGAGGGAGGAAGGGGGGGAGGAAAGTGTGAGGGGAAGGAGGGGGGGAGGAAAGTGTGAGGGGAAGGAGGGGGTGTGGAGGGAGAAAGGGGAGGAAAGTGCATGGAGGAGAAAAGGGAGGAAAAAGTGTAAGGGGAAGGAGGGGAGGAAAGTGTGCATTGGGGGAGAAAGGGGAGGAAAGTGTGCATGGAGGGAGAAGGGGAGGATGAAGTGTGAGAGGAAGGAAGGGGTGCATGGAGGATTAAAGGTGAGGAAAGTGTGCATGGAGGGAGAAAGGGAGGAAAATGTGAGGGGAAGGAAGGTGTGCATGGAGGAAAGGGAGGAGGAAAGAGTTGGGTGGGTGGGTAGGTAGGCAGGGGGAAGTGGGAGTATGAGTCAATTAGAACCCCCCCCCCCCCATACATTGTTGCTGGTTGGTTAAATGTTGCAAGTATTAGTGAATTATTTCCATTACAACATTCATGGTGATTATATACTAAGGAATCCAGTTCTATATGTAACAGGTTCGAATCCTAGCCAGTTTGAGGGGTAGTATAGTGTTGGTTAAGGGGGAAGTTTTGTGTTGATAATTCTGGAGCAACTGAATCCTCCAAACTATTCCAAGCAACAGAACACCATTATTTTTGCTCTTCTGATCCTGTTTCCTAGCATACTTTGGAGGAATCAACAAGGCACTCCAATGTGACAAAAAAGAATTACCACCTTAATCTGGAGCAACTGTATGAGGCCTCCAAACTATTCCAAGCAACAGACCACCATTATTATTTTTGTTCATCTACTGTAGTCTTTTTTTTCCTGGCATACTTTGGAGGAATCGATGCCCTCCATTGTACCAAAAGCATACTATCTCCTTAAGGATCCTTTGATCGTGTATGAATATTATTGTAGGCTTCTGATTCCTCCTGACTATGCCACGAAACAAGCTCCTTCCATATAGGTGTGTGTGGGCTTCTGATTCCTCCTGACTGTGCCACGAAACAAACTCCTTCCATATTTATAGGTGTTTGTGGGCTTCTGATTCCTCCTGACTATGCCACGAAACAAGCTCCTTCCATATACTGTAGGTGTGTTTCGTGGCAATATTTGAAGGACTCTCTTACCTCCAATTTTCTGACTACATCACACACAGGGTCCCTTAACTACCATCCATACAGTATACAACAGTACAATATATATTTCTTTAGGGGAAAGGTACGTATGTATGCATTTCTACGTATCGGTTCAATTCTCTGCCTCAAAGAATCTGTGGGATTTTGTGCTTGGAATAGGCCTATAAAGTTGCGTGCCTAAATTACCTTTCACCCCCTTCCCTCCTCCATAAAAATAAAAATAAAATAAAAGACGGGGGAGAATATTTAAAACGAAAAGGTTGCATGAGGGTGTGTGTGTTTGCAATATAACCTCATAACCTCATGCAATATAACCTTTACATCAACTACAATTTATAACCTCTTTATTAATACTGCTTTATGAAGTTATACCAGAGGCCCCAGCATATATTTATTTTCTCCCCCTACTAAAAGCTGTTGATTTATATTCCAGCCTATTTGGTTATTGCTTCATGGGCAGGTTGTATGGATAGGCTACGTTAGGTTAGGTTAGGTTAGAGTAGGGTAAATAAATTAATATCCAGCTGGCAGTAGGTACACAAAAATGGTTCTTCGGTAATTATGTATGGCTTTGCATTTATTTATTTACTTCATGACTTAAGGACGTGGTAATAATAAATTATAAACAGTAATAATAAGATAGTAAACTGATAATAAATAATAAACTGATAATATAAGAAACAATGATAATAAATAATATAATGATAATAGATAATAAATAATAAACGGTAATAAATAATAACAAACATTAATAATAAATAATTAACAGTATATTATCTATTATTTAAAAGATGACACCCCGATGTAACCAATCAAAACACAGAAACAATCATACGTCATGGAGCAGTGTTCGATTTTCTTAATGATGACTTCCAATTACAGCCAGTCACTATAATGAGTAGCTACGAATACCCAGACACATTTAAAACTTACTATTAGTGCCAAATAAATCGATACATTATGTTAATTTAGCAGTAAGGTAAGCACTTCACATTGTGGTCGATTATAATTAGAATTTTATACAGTTAAAGACATAATGACAGCAATTAATACACACTCACTCAGCCACACGTGTTTACCGACCCGCCTGCAGTGTTATGGGGAATTTTCCCAAGACATGATGGGGCTGGGGAAATTTTATAAAGATTGCTCAAACGTAAATGGAGGAAATATCTACCAGACGAAATATCAAGAAGATTGTAAATGTGTACGATTATCTTCAAGAGTAAACATGGAATTTTTGAGGTATAAACGGAAATTCTGATGTTGAAGCTGAGGTAAAAAGGGAAATTCTGATATTGAAGCTGAGGTAAAAAGAAAAATTCTGATGCTAAAGTTGAGATTAAAAAGGAAATTCTGATGTTGAAGCTGAGGTAAAAAGAAAAATTCTGATGTTGTAGCTGAGGCAAAAAGGGAAATTCTGATGTTGAAGTTGGGGAAATGTCGTCAAACAGACCTGGCAGCCGCCGCAACACTGCTACCAGAGCTTGATCATGGCCGGGGGTAGGGAGGAGTGATGCTGTGATTGTGTTTTGACCACTAATTTAACCATCACCGACTTAATTATTTGGAGTGAGGGTTTGTGTACGGCTGAGTGAGGTGTTGGTGCAGGAGCTGTGTGCTGGAGGTTACCGTGAGGAGTGAAATAAAGGCGTGAGGTGCAGAAGAAATAAAGAAGAATGGATAGATTAATGGCAGTCACTATATGGAAAAATGGATAGATTAATGGCAGTCACACAATATGGATGGATGAATTAATGGCAGTCAATATGGAAAAATGGATGAATTAATGGCAGTCACAATATGGATGGATGGATGGATGGCAGTCACATTTAATCAGGTATGTTGTTACAGTATGCAAGAATATCTATGGTGTTTACGATGACGTGAGGTGGGGAAATATGAATGGCAGTGATAATCGGGTATGTTTTTACTGAAATATTTCCCCCCAAACGAAGATATACAAATGTTTATGTATAGTATTATAGGTAAATATCAATAAATACAGTATTATATAGGGTTGTATGCAAGAACACCTATGGTATTTACGATGCGTGAGGTGTGGAAATATGGATGGATGGATGGCAGTGGATAATCGGATACAAATATTTATGTATAGTATATTATAGGGCTGTATGCAAGAACATCTATGGTGTTTACGATGGCGTTGGTGCAGGTACGATGGCGCTGGAGTGTATAGGGTCATCGTATTAGTATTTCACCATCGTCAACACTACGAAAGGTATTGTACACTTGTACCCTATGTATCTCCCACTGACTGCTTATACATCTATGGTGTTTACGATGGCGTTGGTACTGGTACGATGGCTCTGTAGTGTTGGTGGATATTTGATTGTGGCTGTACATACATTGGAGCACCTTGATTCCTCCAAAGTATATGCACAGTCGCGGCACATATTCCTTGACCAGACTTCCCCTTACACCCTGATCAAGGACTATGTGCCGCGACTGTACGTACCAGGAAACAGGACCAGCAGGTTAACAGAAATAATGGTGTCTTGACGCTTGGAATAGTTTGGAGGAATCAGTTGCTCCATATTTACCAACACTGGAGGAAGAAAGAAGATCGTACTATATAGGCCTGAAAGACCCTGTAGCAATGTATCCACCTCTCCCCCCCCCCTTAAGTTACAGTGTTGGTAAATCTGGAGCAACTGAATCCTCCAAACTATTCCAAGCAACAGAACGCCATTATTTTTTGCCCTTCTGGTCCTGTTACCTAGCATACTTTGGAGGAATCAAGGCACTCCAAAGTACCAAAAAAGAATTACTACCTTAAAGATAAATGGAGGTTTAATGGGACGTAATAACAATTGAGGGGAGAGATGGAGTTATTACAGTATAGGTACAGTACCAGGACTTAATAGCCTGGGTTAGGTTAATTAATAACTATGAGGGGAAGGCTATATAGCTGCTAGTATTATAGCCTACGTATATATCAGACCTAGCATTTTATCTTTACCTTTATTATTATTGTTATTACTATTGTTATCATTATAGTAGTAGTAGTAGTGTTAGTGTTATATTATTGATAGTGATATTGGTAGTGGTGGTTTCGTAATTCATAGTTTGTAGTTTTAATACAAGGACAAATTTGTGAATAGTGATAATATTAGTGGTGGTTTTAATTGCATACTTACTGAATGACACTCAAATTTATTTTTATATAACTCAAACATATACATACATTATCAGTTCGTTATAATGTACAGCCACAATCAAATATCCACTGACACTTTCCTTCCATCGTAGTAAATGTCTTGGTAATAAAGAACAACACGTGTATGATTTTGCAGCACCTCATAATAATAATAATAATTGACGGGGTTGAGTTGACGTAAGGTGTTGTTGTATGATTATATTTTGATTTGATACTGATTTACTTGCACGATGGAAGGAAAGTGTCGGTGGTTATTTGATTGTGGCTGTTCAGTGCTGGTGGTAAATCTGGAGCAACTGATTCCCCCAAACTATCCCAAACAACAAGATACCATTATATATATATTCATTGGTTTTGTTTTCTGACATACTTTGGAGGAATGAAGGCTCTCCAATGTATCAAAAGCGTAACTCTACCCCCAGAAGTGGATATGGTACAGACACAATCAAATATCCACCGACACTTTCCTTCCATCGGGCAAATAAATCGGTATCATATCAAAATATAATCATACAACAACACCTTACGTCAACTCAACCTCCTCAATTATTATTATTATTATTACGAGGTGCTGCAAAATCATACACGTGTTGTTCTTTATTACCAAGATATTTACTACGATGGAAGGAAAGTGTCGGTGGATATTTGATTGTGGCTGTACGTAACAGTAGGATTTTCCCCTTTCCATCTCCAAATACCATTAATAATAATAAAAAAAAAGTGTTAACGCCTGAAATGCACATATTGCAAACGTTGCTCTACGAAGGCCGTTAATTCGACTGATCTATCGACGTAACTGCCAAATTCACTATTTTTTTAAATATTAAGGGGAATGGAAATCTAGACACTAACTGGCATCAATGATATGTTGCCAATGCGGCCATTCTTCCTTTATTTTTTTTTTCATTTATATTTTTATTTTTTGGTTATATAGCATCCCGTAGCCTACAGTATTTTATTCTTTTTTTTTTTTTTTTTTTTTTTTTGGAAAGTTGAGTTGGGTGAAGTGTTTATTTTTGTAAATATAGGAATGACATGGAGAGGATTGAATGGGCAGTTGGATGGCTGGTTGATTGGATGAGTGTGGGGATTGGAGTGGTGGGGGTGGAGGTGGGGGTAGGGTAAGGTAAGATGAGTGTGGGGTAGGGGTAGGGATAGAGATGGAGGTTGGGGGGTGGGGGTGGGGGTGGGGGTGGGGGTAGGGATAGGGAAAAGAGATGTGGGTGTGGGTAGGTAGGGTAGGGTAGGATGGGGGTGGGGATTGAGATGGAGGTTGGGGTGGAGTGGGGATGGAGATGGAGGTTGGGGTGGGGTGGGGATGGAGATGGAGGGTGGGGTGTAGAGGGAGAGAGGGAGGTTGGGGGTGTGGATATATGTAGGGTAGAGGGAGAGTGGTGGGTATAGGGAAAGCTGTGATGGAACAAACTCTAACAAACTGACAGCAATAACAAGTGAGGTAGGTAGTGTATGAGGGATTAATTTTTAAGCTACAGTGATTGAGATAAGCCATTGTGATTTAGGTTCAAGTAAAAGAATAATGTGTTGAGTAAATAGATAGATAGATTGATAGATGGCTTGGTGGTGAGTAAATATATTCAGCCTAACCTTTGCTCATCAATCCATTAGATGAGAGAGAGAGAGAGAGAGAGAGAGAGAGAGAGAGAGAGAATCATCAATGCAGTATAAGAGAGAGAGAGAGCTTATCAACGCATTATGTGTGAGAGAGAGGTAGAGAGAGAGACACACATTTACGAATAGTTGAACAATAAACACGGATAAAACAAACAGATACTGACACAAAGGGATTTTATTTCACAAACAAACAGGTAAGACAACTAAAACAACAAACAAGAACAACTAGACAAACAGACAGACAGACAGGCTACAGAGGCAGACAGACAGATAAACCATACAGACAAGAACTAGACAGACAGACAGACAGACAGATGTGGAGTAAAACATAACTTCAAGCGGTACAAGTATACAATACATACATACATACATACATACTCCTCTCCAGTACAATTAAATTAGCCTACCTTACCATGTTGTTGGTGGTGGTGGTGGTGCAGTGGTAACAGTTGGGATTCCTGCTCTCTGGGGTTGGTGGCTACGAGGTTAGAGTCCTGACGAGGTTAACGTGAAAATTTAACTCTCATCTTGCTTCAGTCAGTAGTGAGGGTGAAGCAAATGAAGGCCATGTGGTGTCTGAGAGAGAGAGAGAGAGAGAGAGAGAGAGAGAGAGAGAGAGAGAGAGAGAGAGAGAGAGAGAAAAAAAAAAGAAAAAAGAGGTGAGGTGATATATCCAGAAAAGAGAGTAAAGTTGAGCATATGAGAAAGAGTGATCACGAGTAAAACTAAACGAAGATGGTGAGAATAGCCAATGACCAAGTGAGTGAGTGAGTGTGTGCGTGTGATGAGGAAATAAAAATGGCTCTAATGAGAGATTGAGTGTTAAAGTTGGGAGGACGTAAGAGTGTGGGAAGTTAGTGAGACTGAAAGTATGAAAGTGAGTGAATGATGGAGAGAGAGAGAGAGAGAGAGAGAGAGAGAGAGAGAGAGAGAGAGAGAGAGAGAGAGAGAGAGAATGAAAATGAGGGGTCGTTGCCCCCCACCAAAGGTATGGTAACCGAGCCCTTTACTCTCGACCAGACACTGAACCTCAATTAAATACAGACAAAGGTGAGAGAGAGAGAGAGAGAGAGAGAGAGAGAGAAGGTGGGGGAGGGAGAGAGAGGGGAATGGTCGTGAGGATGGAGAGTGAAGGAGAGGGGGTGGAGAATGAGGAGGGAGGGAGGGGGAGGCATTGAGGGCAGTAGTAGTATAAGAAGAGAGAGAGAGATGGAAGGAAGGGGGGAGGGTGGGGGGTGGTTGAGGGGAGAAAAGAATGAAAGAAAGTCAAGTCAAATAATTGTTCTCACTAATGCCACCTTCTCAGCATCAAAAACATGGGAGGAAGTTTTAAACACTCGGCACAAAGATGGTAAACCTCGCTTTTATAACCAGCGGCTAGGAGAAGTTTAAGTTGAAGATGAAAATATAAATCATGCCGAGAAACATTAACAGCGTAGTAAAAGAAACTTATTTTGATAATGAAGGGAAAATGGAGCAAGAAAAGGCAGGGAAAAATTGTCGCGCAATCTCACGTGTGACGTCAAAAGTAAACAAACCCGAGCCAGCCAATCAGCGTCGTTCTTGTTGAGAAAGCTGCCGGCGGCCATCAGGCGTTTTAATTCCACCTGGTATTATTCTCCGTCTTCCCCCGGGGACAAGAATTTTCATTGCCTCTGCACTCCTTGCACATTTTTAACTCAAAATGTTAATAATATTCAGGAATGCATAGGGCCCACCAGAAGTTTTTAATGCATCGCTTATTGTATCTTGTAACATGGAATTTTTTTAGGGGGGGTGGGTAGGTGAGTGGGTTGAGTTGCCGGCAGCGGACGAAAAAGTTTTTAATCCAGTGTCTCGTGTGGGATTTACCAGTCTGGCCAAGAGGAATATTTTGGTCAAACGAGGCGGTTATGGGGCCAATATCCGGACGGTGTGGATGACGACTGGAGCCTCCCTTCCGGTGGTGGTGGTACGGTACTACACTAACTAACTAGGCTATGCAGGGAAATGAATGGACTATAGTCAAACTCGCCTAAATTTACGGCTGTGGTGTGGTTTTCACCTCTTTACAGTGTTGCCGCCAAATTTTCAGTACCGTTCTCTCTCTCTCTCTCTCTCTTTCTCTCGTTTCTTTTATTTATAACTGTGCTTTCATTTGTTAATTTGAAGACAATTTCTTTAGCCTGGCTGTGTAGATGTGAGGAATGGGTTGAACTTTTTGCCATGGTGTCTGTGCAAAGGGCATAAAGAAAGTGAAAAATGAAAAGAGGTCACCGACAGGAAGCTATCCTGTGTCAAGGCCACCAACTGGGTGTGGAAGTGTTGCCGCTCACGAGTGATTTTTTTTTTCTTTTACTTTGGTATTGGCAAATGACTATTATTTTGTTCTACATAATAGCTTACAGATTATAAATGTGATTATTCCTCACCCTTGAAATTACGGTAAAAGCCAGTAAATGTGATCATTTTATTCTAGAATTATAGCAACACCTGGGGGTCTGGGTGTAGGTGTGGGTCTGGCTATGTCAGTATTGCCGACACTCAAAAAAATTATATTTATTATTTCTTTTACTTTGGATTATTACATATTTCTTCTTTTTCAAGTTTATTATGTTATATCTATAACTGTGATATTATTACCCACCCGAAAACTATTCTAAATTCCATTAAAAGTTACTACAATTTCTTTTAGCAACACTGTAAAATATTTATGCCATGTTTCTGTGTAACTGTATAAATGTTTTATGCATAATAAGATTACTGTTGATTAATCCATCTAAATACACAAGTGGTTGTTGTATATATCTGAATTTATTGTATTTGTGATGCCTTGTACATAAATAGCTTCCGATTCACATCGCAAGTTGGGGAAACGTGGCGTCACTGTACAAAATAGCGGGACACACCACAGCCGTAAATTTAGGCGAGCAAGACTATACCTAAGCACACTTCCTTGGCAAAGTCCATTAATTCAAGAGTAGCTAATTGACTATACTGTATTTTCAAAGTCTATTTCTGAGTAGCTAATTCACTATACTGTATTTTCAAACTCTAATATATTAATTTTGAGTGGATAATTGACTATACTGTAATTTTGAGTAGCTAATTGACTATACTGTATTTTCAAAGTCTATTAATTTTGAGTAGATAATTGACTATACTGTAATTTCAAAGTCTATTAAGGACCCTGTGCTCGTGTATGATAATTGGAGGCTTCTGATTCCTCCTGACTATGCCACGAAACAAGCTCCTTCCATATAGGTGTGTGTGTTTCGTGGCAATATTAAAAGGACTCATTTATCTCCAATTTTCTGACCAAAACACAGGGTCCCTTAATTCTGAGTAGCTAATTGACTATACTGTCATTTATTCCTTCACTGGGTAGACGATAAGTGTTAGATAATGTTAACTGTATGATTATAGTTGTATCACGTCACACATTAGGTCAAAATTAGAGTATAAAGAGGAAATAATTAGGCTATCCATGGAAGAGAGAGAATTCTTATCGCAATAGATCGGTAAATTAGGCTATCTTTGGAAGAGTTTTAAAAAGGGTGGCATTATTAATTAAACTATTTCATCGGGATTTTAAAAGGCTCTTCGTGGCTCAATTCGTATACCAAACTAAAACGAATTGAACGACGAAGAACCATTCCCTCGAAACATAATTATAATAGTCATATAAAATTTTCAAACCAACTAACTATAGACTTGACGAGTAGGCAGGCAGGTAGTACAGTCATGGTCAAAAGTCCTGCAACCTGGTGAATAAAAGCGAGCCATTTTATTGAATCTTATGAACCAATATTGTTATAGTTTCGGATAATTTTTCGAAGCCATCTCATTGGAAGGTGTTGCGGGACTATTGACCATGACTGTACACTCGCAATCCAAAATATTATCCAGGCTTGCTTCGAATAGCCTGATTGAGTATTTAAGCGAGATGGAGCAAATATGAATAAGGATAAGCGTTGTAATTGGTTCACCAGTATGTCAAATGATTCGAAACTTCAACAAGACCTGGCTGGATACAAATTTTGGATGGCGAGTGTACAGTAGGGGAACACTGGGTTTGTCTCTTAGTATTGTCACTGAGTTGGTAATAATGGTTGGTCCTTCCTTCACTAGATCCAGTTGGTAATAATGTTTGGCCCTTCTTTCACTATAATTATGAGAGTGGCACTGGTTTCCTCTCTCAGTATCCAGTTGGTAATAATGGTTGGTCCTTCCTTCACTAGATCCAGTTGGTAATAATGTTTGGTCCTTCCTTCACTATAATTATGAGAGTGGCACTGGTTTCCTCTCTCAGTATCCAGTTGGTAATAATGGTTGGTCCTTCCTTCACCAGATAATGAGGCCAGTCGTGGGAAAAGTGTGGGTCTCAGATAATTGGCGTTAAGGGCCCGGTGAAGTTCCCAGGGGTATGATATATTGTTGGAGATAATGGTGTGCGGGGCTCCGATTATGCAGTCTCGTCGTCGGCTATTTATTTTTGTGTGGCCGGCTGCCTGGGTGGGTTGGTTGGTTGGTTGGGTAAACTTTTTTTGTTACATTGGAGTGCCATGATTCCTCCAAGGTGGGTTGGGTTGGGTTAGTTGGTTGGTTGGTTGGTTGGGTAAACTTCTATTGTTACATTGGAGTGCCATGATTCCTCCAAGGTGGGTTGGGTTGGGTTGGGTTAGTTGTTTGGTTGATTGGTTGGGTAAACTTATTTTGTTACATTGGAGTGCCATGATTCCTCCAAAGTATGCCAGGCAGGAAACAGGTCCAGATGAACAAATATAATGGTGTTCTGTCTGTTGCTTGGGATAGTTTTTTGGAGGAATCAGTTGCTCCAGATTTGCCAACATTGAACTTCCCCCTTAAGAGTTTTTTTTTTTTTTTTTTTTTTTTTTTTTTTTAAGAAACTTTCCAATTTACTACAATCATCTTATAGGTTCACATTATCAAAACTAAAACATCTAAGAACGTGAAAACATTATAAATATAGTCTGCAATTTATTTGAGTTATCCATATGTGTATTGAAACTCATGTCCACAACTGTACAATTATAGGGTATCATTTTAGCACGAGTGATTATTATGAATAGCCTATTATTATTATTATTATTATTATTGTTATTATTAATGGTATGTGTGGTTATTATTATTATTATTTTTATTATTATTATTGATGGTATGTGCGGTTATTATTATTATTATTATTATTATTGATGGTATGTGCGGTTATTATTATTATTATTATTAATGGTATGTGTGGTTATTATTATTATTATTATTATTATTATTATTAATGGTATGTGCGGTTATTATTATTATTATTATTATTATTATTATTGATGGTATGTATGGACCGTGTTATTATTACGGTGTCGGATATCTGAGCCTACGGTAGTCACGGTCGGTTCCAATTAGTCAGTATTGTTGTAACAGGATTGTGATAATATATAATAATACGGTATACAAAAACATTCCTGTAAATGAGTTTGTTTTTTTATACAATATATGAATTAATGGCAATCAATGGAATGTCCCGATGTTACCAAGCAGGAAACCACAAAGGAATTATTATTATTATTATTATTATTATTGACACACCCTGGAGTACAGTCACTAGATATAATAAGTATACAGGTGTTGTTGTTGTTGTTGTTGTTGTTGAAGTTTGGAATCATCTGACATACATACATACCAGTGAACCAGTGAACAACAACGCTTATCTTGCCACATACATACATATATAAATACATACATACATGCATAAATAAATACATGCATAAATACATACATGCATAAATACATACATGCATAAATACATACATGCATAAATACATACATGCATAAATACATACATACATAAATAAATACATACATACATACATACATAAATGTATACATACATAAATACATACATACATACATACATACTTACTGAAGCTGGGTTGATTAATACTCGACCATGCAGGGTATTCGAAGCACACCTGTATACTTATTATGACACGTGACTGTACAAAGGAAAACAAAAAGGCCTCTATGATTGAGTGAGAGTGAGGGTGAGAGGGAGAGTGAGTGAGAGTATGAGGGTGAGAGAGTGAGGGTGAGTGAGAGAGGGAGAGTGAGTGAGAGAGTGAGGGTGAGAGGGAGGGTGAGTGAGTGAGTGAGGGTGAGAGGGAGAGTGAGTGAGAGGGAGAGTGAGTGAGTGAGTGAGAGGGAGAGTGAGTGAGAGAGTGAGGGTGAGAGGGAGAGTGAGTGAGAGAGGGAGAGTGAGTGAGAGAGTGAGGGTGAGAGGGAGAGTGAGTGAGAGAGTGAATGAGAGTGTGAGGGTGAGTGAGAGAGTGAGGGTGAGTGAGAGAGTGAGGGTGAGAGGGAGAGTGAGAGTGTGGAGCTGGTGGTGGTGGTGGTGGATTGTGGGAGTTACGGAGGAGTAGGAGGGAGAGGCTAAAGGGGGGGTTATACACACACACACACACACACACAATCCCCCTCTAACCAATACCCCTCTCCCTCCCTCCTTCTCCCCCCCCCCTCACCACCACATCCCCCAACCTCCCTCCTTCTCCCTCACCACCACCTCCCTTCCCACCTCCACACCCACCCACACTCACACCCATCCACCCACCCTCTAGCACTCCTCCCTCCCCTCCCTCCCCTCCCCCACCCACCCCCACCCACCCCCACCTCTCCCCCACCCACCCCCACCTCCCTCTCTCCCCACCACCACCACCCCCACCTCTCCCCCACCCACCCCACCTCTCTCCCCTACAACCACCTCCCTCCCACCCCTCTCCCCCCCCACACCACCACACCCCCCCCCACCACCACACATACCCTCTAGCACCCCCCCCCCCCTCCCCACTCACCCCCCCACCACCACCACACTGTACACACGGCCTATTGTTGTGGGTTTTTCTATGCGAAATCAAAACTGGTGGTGTGTTGGGATATTGTTTTTACTCTCTCTCTCTCTCTCTCTCTCTCTTTAAGCTTAGTCTATGGCCCTTGATTTCTCTCTCTCTCTCTCTCTCTCTCTCTCTCTCTGTTTTTTCGTTCACTGGTTGATCCACAATCTACTCTCTTTTACACAAATATTATCCACCAGTAATCACACACACACACACACACACACATTGGTAGCTTACACACAAATACGCATTCTGTTATTTTGCACACACAAACACACAGGTAGGCTACACACACAAACACACATTCTGTCTATACACACACATACACACATTCTCTCTATTCACACTCACACACACAGGTAGCCTACACACATAAACACAGGTAGCCTACACACATAAACACAGGTAGCCTACACACATAAACACACATTCTGTCTATTCACACACATACACACATTCTGTCTATACAAACACATACACACATTCTCTCTATTCACACTCACACACACAGGTAGGCTACACACACAAACACACATTCTGTCTATACACACACATACACACATTCTCTCTATTCACACACACACACACACATTCTCTCTATTCACACACACATTCTGTCTATACACACACATACACACATTCTCTCTATTCACACACACACACACACACACACATTCTCTCTATTCACACACACATTCTGTCTATACACACACATACACACATTCTCTCTATTCACACACACACACACACATTCTCTTTATTCACACACACACACACACACATAACAAAGAGTCACAACATACAGGTCGCCCATCATCCATCCACTGTTTCAACCACCATATAACAACCAATACAAACCTACTCGAACCTGTTTTGAAGCACGAGTGAGTGAGTGAGTGACATACATACATACATACTGTTTCCCCATAACATATATATAGTTGGAGTAGCTTTGTTAGGAAAGATTAAAGAACCCTGTGATGTATAGTCAGAGAAAAATTGGAGGGAAACGAGTCCTTCAAATATTGCCACGAAACACACACACTTAAATGGAAGGTGTTTGTTTGTTTCGTGGCACAGTCAGGAGGAATTGGTAGCCTCCATTTTTCATACATGACCACAGGGCCCTAAAGAAGGTATGTAAGTACAGCTCCGGACAGATCAAGGGACCCCACCTCTTCCACCAGCTACTTGGTGTGAGCCTCAGTGGATCTGGTATCACTGGCAGGTGGAGGGGGGGAGGGGAGAAATGTGGGCGGAGTTATATAGGGGGTAATGTGGAGGCGTTACCAATGTTGAGCCATCCAGAAATTTGAATCCCGAACCACTTGTGATCATGGATGTGAACCACTCACTGGAAGGTGGTAGGAGGGGTTGGGTTGAGGAGAGGGTGTAAAGCTTCACAAGTGATCGAGTAGTAGTATTATATATGGAGAGAATTATTGGATCAAGTAGCTAAAGATTATAAACGAACAAAGCCGACTGTCGCCTTTATTATGTTTTCTTGTGTAATCTAAATCCAACTCTGATGCTACATTCTATAGGATATTATTTATTATTTGAAATGAATCCAGATTTTACGTAATACAATTCACACGACACCATCATTTTATGACTAATATATCAAGCCATGCACCACCTACACAGTGTTGAAATAAATTTCAAGTAAATCCTTTATCGTTACCCTGTATTATTCACGACATTTTCTAAGAAACTTTTAGTGTGTAACTGGTTACCAAAGGATAATAGTTATATAGTGTAAGTTAATCTTTACCCAATAACCACTCCATCTGTTCTCCCCCACCCCGTCCTCCCTTATTCCATTCGCTGTTTCCTCTCCCTCCTTCCCAGCAATCCTTTACTCTCCATCTTACCACCATCACCAACATTCTGTGTGTTGCTGCATAATCTGTTGATGCGCAAACAAGACCAGAATAGAAATAAAAGTGATATTTGGTATGCAAATACAATCCGTTATATATGACGAATTTATTTATTACCCTTATTTATTTATCTGAGGTCAACATTCAGACGCCGGTGTTAGTGAACCAATCACAAGATTTAGAGGATATTGTGTCAGCACTAATTTTATTACTAATTAAAACAGGGAAAAATTGAAATAAGACATTTATTGGTTATTGTTTACATGACTTGTCAGTTTAGGTGAAAACTCCACAAGTCCTCGTTACGAAGCCTTCCACACCCATAACCCAACTGTGACTGTAGGCACCACACTGTAAATGATGAACACGTTATATGTATAGTTGTTGTTATTAATTGGTGTCATACAATTATAATACCTGTTAACTTAATATAACCTCAAGTTTTTACTTCGACCTCACGTTTGCATTAAGCATGTGTAATGTTTGTTTTTTTATTATTATTATTATAATCACCTGGATATGTATTGCTTTAGACCCTTAGCCACGATGAGATACAGTGTATACACTATTTATATACGGTACACTTCTATGAACACATTAAGGCTTGAAATACTGTAGATTACATATTTCATGTTCTTACTCATCAATTTGTTACTAGTATCGTGTCCAGCCACCCTCCTTCTCAATGACAGCCTGCAGTCGCTCGGGTATTGAGGCACCATGCCTTCTCACTATATCGGGTTTTCCCCGAAAAATCTCCCACTGTGCTCTGGTGTGCCGTAACAACTCTGCTGTGGTTCTGTCTCGTTCCGGCTCCCACGTGTTAACAATAGAACCCCATAGATTTTCTATGGGGTTCATATCACAGTTCTAACTAGACCAATCTATCACCTGCAAATTATCTTGAGCAGCAAACCATTCTTGAACTATCCTGGCCATATGGATAGGGCATCGGTCGTGTTTAGGACAGATGAGGGTGAGTAGTTGAAAAGAAATTAAAAACAATTAGTATATCTGCTTCATTATATTGCATTTGATCTATTAAATAAAGACACTGTCTATTGTTCACCCCAGTAGAGAGATACTGATTATTATCATTTGGATATTAAGCAACAAATAACGGAGCCGAGACAATCCCTTTTCTGTCTTCAGCTCTCCCTGTATTCTTTTCGCCCCTCATGCTGGCAGTCCCCTCTTTATCTCCTTTTCTCGCTGTAAAATAAATAAACTTATGCCTATATCTTTCAAGTAACTGGCAACCTCACACAACCTCCTCTCACTTGTCTTCTCTCTCTCACACTCCCCCTTCCTTCCTTGCCTTCTGTAGTATTCTTTATCTTTTCTTTATCATATTTTTAACCTTCTCATTCGTTCTTTCAAAGTTTTAATCACATAGGCCTTTCTCCCTTATCACCTATAGTGCTTCAAATTTATGCAAGCGAAATGCTGCGGCTGGGATAATATGGTTAATACCGTTTTGGTTCTTTGTATTCTGTGGATTTACAAAACAACTAGAAATTCATAGCGAAGGATATGATAATAGTTATGTAGAACAAGTGTTGGCAGATACACATTCTTGACGGGATAATCCCAGCCACAGCATTTCGCCTTCTTAAAACAGAAGGACTATAGGTTTCATGCATTGCCATTTGCCAGTCTGTTGCTAGTCAGAATATTAACTTGTTAAACCATTTTGCAGGAAAGAGAAATATATATATATTTTTTTTTAAAGTTACTTATGGGCATTATTTAGATATATTAACTTACTTTTACTTACGTCCAGCATTACTGTGCAGAACATGTGACACAATAAGGACCACAAGGACAGTAATGGTGGTCAACGTGATTCTCATTAATCTCTCTATATGCTACTGAAAACAATGTTTTATGCTCAACTACAGAATTATGTTCTCAGCATGATAATGATAGCCAAAGATAATGAAAACAATATAAACAAATTAACATTTATTGCACAACAAATATGCTTATGCCTCGGTGCTACTGTTTCAAGGGAGTAACCAGCCCACACTGAATCAAATGGAACCTGAAAAGTTTGAATACAAGATCAATTATATATATATAAATACAATACCATATTATATCTGTTTGTCTATCTACGTCTTTGTGTATATGGCACTTTTATTAATATTCATGATCAGCACTGTGAAATATAAATTTAAATTTATTTGGCAAAGCAGAGGACACTGACTAGTATGGCAACCTACCATACGGAAGACCTCCACGTTGCACTACACACCGCAGAAGCCGATGCACAGACCTTGATGTCAGTGAGAGGACCATCAGGAGAGTGTTGCACGAAGCGGGGGTGCATCACCGGACTCCAGCAAACAAGGAATTTTTGACTGACCAACATCGCGAGGGAAGGCTACGGATTGCCCAACAATATGTTGACAAGCCAGAGGAGTTTTGGAAGAGAGTGATCTGGACGGATGAGAAAACCTTCTCATCTTCGTGTCACGGAAGGCGCCACTGCTGGAGGAGAAATGATACTCGGTGAGTATAATTTTTGAGGTTGTCGTTTCTATAAACTATTCAGTCATAAGCAACCATAAGAATATACTCGAATAAAAAATTACTGCCGGGTGACAACCAGTATCGTTACAACGTCAGCAACATTAATAAAACAGATACTGCTGTAAGTCCATTCAGAGTATATTACTTTTGGCATATAGGGTTGCGCAATATTATTTTTTTTACAGTGTAAAGTATTTTGGCTAAAATAAATAACTACTTTAAAAACAAATGGGCTGGAATAATCACGCTGGCAGGAAGTCAACTACTTTAAAAAATACCCACGCTTGACTGACGTTGATTTTTATTCCCAAACTGGTATTATTTCAAGTCTTGAAAACATACATAATGTACTAAGTATCAGGAACACCAGTATTGAATCCTAAAAGAGGAAATTGTAATAAGTTTTTACATTCAAAATGCACATTCACTTAGTATGTGTCACTGCTACCAAAATACCTGAACTATGGCACACAGACCAACAAAGACAACTTACCAAATATTATCCCTAGTGAACAGGTTATTTAATGCTATATTACTCCTACACATAGATAGCATCTTTGCATATTTCACAGCATCAACGTAGCGTCCTCCTACGTAATCAGTATTTACCATTGTTCAGTTAGTAACCCCCTTAAATGAGCTTCTATAAGGCAACCATGCATTTCACATGGTTATTGTTTTGTGTAGGCTATTCCTCAGTTACACTGAAGTAAGACTCTGCCATTCCTGGCATTTGTCATTAACATTTTCCAATACTGTTAAGAATATCTTGTTATCATAAAAGAAAATTAATTTAAGTTTATTAATGCTAGTCTATTTCTTTCAACAGATACAGCCCGGAAAATGTTTTTCATGTGGACAGGAGTGGACACGTGACTGTCAATATTTGGGGGTGGGTAAGCTGGCATGGAATGGGTGACATGCACCGAATAGAGGGTCGGTTCAATGCCGAAAAATATATTGATATTTTAAACAACTTTCTGCCCTCATTTGCTGCCAGCAACCACCCCTTTCCTCCTGGTCCAGTTTATTTTGTCCAGGACAGATGCCCAGTTCATCAGGCTCGCGTGGTCCAGGAGTGGTTCCAACAGCACCCTCAATTTCAGCTCCTGCCCTGGCCTAGTAAGGGTGCAGACTGCAGCCCCATAGAAAATATATGGGGCTCAATGGTAATATCGTGGGAGCCTGAACGGGAACGCACACCCCAGGAGCTGTTGGACCACACCCGTCGAGTATGGGAAATATTCCGGGGTAAACCTGACCTCGTTAGACGCCACACTGGTAACATTCATCGAAGACTGCAGGCTGTTATCGAGAAGGGTGGTGGATGGACAGAATACTGAGGAGTAATTTTTAGTCTCATTGTTCTTGTTATTCTATGTAATATATATTATGTTAGCGGTGCATATAACCCATGCACTCACACACTGTCAAGAAATTTAATACTGCGCAACCCTATATGCCAAAAGTAATTTACTCTGAATGGACTTACAGCAGTATCTGTTTTATTAATGTTGCTGACGTTGTAACGATACTGGTTGTCACCCGGCAGTAATTTTTTATTCGAGTATATTCTTATGGTTGCTTATGACTGAATAGTTTATAGAAACGACAACCTCAAAAATTATACTCACCGAGTATCATTTCTCCTCCAGCAGTGGCGCCTTCCGTGACACGAAGATGAGAAGGTTTTCTCATCCGTCCAGATCACTCTCTTCCAAAACTCCTCTGGCTTGTCAACATATTGTTGGGCAATCCGTAGCCTTCCCTCGCGATGTTGGTCAGTCAAAAATTCCTTGTTTGCTGGAGTCCGGTGATGCACCCCCGCTTCGTGCAACACTCTCCTGATGGTCCTCTCACTGACATCAAGGTCTGTGCATCGGCTTCTGCGGTGTGTAGTGCAACGTGGAGGTCTTCCGTATGGTAGGTTGCCATACTAGTCAGTGTCCTCTGCTTTGCCAAATAAATTTAAATTTATATTTCACAGTGCTGATCATGAATATTAATAAAAGTGCCATATACACAAAGACGTAGATAGACAAACAGATATAATATGGTATTGTATTTATATATATATAATTGATCTTGTATTCAAACTTTTCAGGTTCCATTTGATTCAGTGTGGGCTGGTTACTCCCTTGAAACAGTAGCACCGAGGCATAAGCATATTTGTTGTGCAATAAATGTTAATTTGTTTATATTGTTTTCATTATCTTTGGCTATCATTATCATGCTGAGAACATAATTCTGTAGTTGAGCATAAAACATTGTTTTCAGTAGCATATAGAGAGATTAATGAGAATCACGTTGACCACCATTACTGTCCTTGTGGTCCTTATTGTGTCACATGTTCTGCACAGTAATGCTGGACGTAAGTAAAAGTAAGTTAATATATCTAAATAATGCCCATAAGTAACTTTAAAAAAAAATATATATATATTTCTCTTTCCTGCAAAATGGTTTAACAAGTTAATATTCTGACTAGCAACAGACTGGCAAATGGCAATGCATGAAACCTATAGTCCTTCTGTTTTAAGAAGGCGAAATGCTGTGGCTGGGATTATCCCGTCAAGAATGTGTATCTGCCAACACTTGTTCTACATAACTATTATCATATCCTTCGCTATGAATTTCTAGTTGTTTTGTAAATCCACAGAATACAAAGAACCAAAACGGTATTAACCATATTATCCCAGCCGCAGCATTTCGCTTGCATAAATTTGAAGCACTATAGGTGATAAGGGAGAAAGGCCTATGTGATTAAAACTTTGAAAGAACGAATGAGAAGGTTAAAAATATGATAAAGAAAAGATAAAGAATACTACAGAAGGCAAGGAAGGAAGGGGGAGTGTGAGAGAGAGAAGACAAGTGAGAGGAGGTTGTGTGAGGTTGCCAGTTACTTGAAAGATATAGGCATAAGTTTATTTATTTTACAGCGAGAAAAGGAGATAAAGAGGGGACTGCCAGCATGAGGGGCGAAAAGAATACAGGGAGAGCTGAAGACAGAAAAGGGATTGTCTCGGCTCCGTTATTTGTTG
>JAWQEG010006206.1:57500-60000 GCA_033782935.1 Petrolisthes cinctipes
ACCAAAAATATAGATAATCTCCCCATGAGGACCTTGTGATAATGTGTACGAGAATTGGAGGCTTCTCATTCCTTCTGACTATACTACGAAACAACAAGCTCCTTCCATATAGGTGTGTGTGTGTAGGTGTGTGTGTAGGTGTGTGTGTTTCGTGGCAATATTTGAAGAAGAAGAAGAAGAGCTGTTAGTAGATATGAACTCAAACCTGGAAAACAGACACAAGGTAGAATAAGAATAAGTAGGTACCCAAGTTGTCAGTTTGTCATTAAGGGTAATTACTTCACTGTAGGTCTGACAAAGGCTGCTTCAAACTTTCTCTCCACTCTTCCTCTTCTTCTTTGTCTGGTGTTAAGGGGAGAAACCTCCTCTTTTTGGTGAACTGGGTGGGGGTGGGTGGCTTCTAATTCCTCCAAACTATGCCAGGAAACCAATGACCTCTGTGTTACTAATGGGGGATCTGTTTCGTGACATATTTTGGAGGATTCATTAGCCTTCCAGTTTTTTGCCCTCAAGAGTTTCTCCTCCTTTTGGTACATTGGAGTGCCTTGATTCCTCCAAAGTATGCCAGGAAACGGGACCAGATTAACCCAAATAATGGTGGCCTGTTGCTTGGAATAGTTTGGGTGGAATCAGTTGCTCCAATGAACACTACCCCCTCTTAATCTATTCTATTCCAACCCACCCCATCAAATCTCTCGGGGTAATCTCGCCTTCTCTTTTGTGTTGTGTTGTTGTTGAAGCTCCAAATGAAGAAGTACAATTTCCATCTATCAATCTATCTATCTATCTATCTCTTTCTCTCAATCTCTCTATCTTCCTATCTATCTATCTATCTTCCTCTCTATCTTCCTCTCTATCTATCTTCCTCTCTATCTATCTCTCAATCTCTCTCTATCTTCCTATCTCTCTATCTATCTCTTCCTATCTATCTATCTCTATCTATCAATCTATCTATCTTCCTATCTATCAATCTATCAATCAATATCTTCTCAAACACACACACTCTCCCTCACTCTATCTATCTATCTATCTATCTATCTATCACAGTAAAGACAAGTCAAACACAACCACAACTTCGTCTCAGGTTATGGTACAGTTAAGCAAGTAGAAAGTGCAACAAAAGTCTAGCTGTATTCTGGCATGTGTTTTGTAGTTAGTTAGGCCTTGTATCTTTATAAATGAATCACTGGGAACCCAAAGCCAATGTAAGGTGGAACGTGATTGGCTGAACTTTGAGTGTTAGTGGTGGTGGTGGTGGTGAGGATGTTGACATAATTTATACAGCCAGATTTTTCTTGCACTTTCTCCTTATTCCTTTTTTTTTTTTTTTTTTTTTTTTTTTTTTTTTTGTGCAATATGTTGTTGTGTCTGATATTAATTGATATGATTTACTCTCACGCCTCGCTTTTATTCACCAGATACAGGACTTTTGATTGTGACTGTACCACGTCTATCATACATTGACACTTTACCATAGAAAAGATATATACAGCTGCGCAGGTGCCACGTCTATACAACTGCGCAGGTGCCATATCTATACAACTGCGCAGGTGCCATATCTATACAACTGCGCAGGTGCCATATCTATACAACTGCGCAGGTGCCATATCTATACAACTGCGCAGGTGCCATATCTATACAACTGCGCAGGTGCCATATCTATACAACTGCGCAGGTGCCATATTTATACAACTCGCGGGGATAAGACCATAACAAACCATCTTAAGGACCCTGTGATCGTGTATGATAATTGAAGGCTTCTAATTCCTCCTGACTATGCCACGAAACAAGCTCCTTCCATATACTGTAGGTGTGTGTGTGTGTTTCGTGGCAATATTTGAAGGACTCGTTTATCTCCAATTTTCTGACTACATCACAGGGTCCCTTACGAGGAGGAACACACAAACACATTTAAGATCTAGGTACTTCAGTCTCTCTCTCTCTCTCTCTCTCTCTCTCTCTCTCTCTCTCTCTCTCTCTCTCTCTCAGGATAAACACACACACACACAGACAGGTAAACAGATAGATAGACAGTTAAACAGATATATAGACAAATAAGCAGTTAGATAAACAGACATGAAAAAGACAGAAAGATAAACAGACAGATAGAGAGACAGACAGACAGAGAGAGAGACAACCAGACAGACAAACAGATAGAGAGACAACCAGACAGATAAACAAAACAGACAGATAGAGGGAAAGCCAGACAGATAGGTAAACATACAGACAGATAGAGAGACACACAGACAGAGAGATAAACAAGACAGCCAAACAGATAGAGAGAGAGACAAACAGACAGATCACTGACAAACACTGAGGGACGAGTCTACAAGAAAATCACACCCAGGAGATAAATCCAAGTCTGGCGAAGGAAGAGGAAGGAAGGAAGGAAAGACGGAGGTAATCTGGAGAGTCACGTAGGAGGCGGTAGGAAGGAGTCTCTGGGGGGAAGGAAGGAATGGGGGGGGGAGGGGGGAGGGAGGAGGTAGGACTAGAAGCT
>JAWQEG010006207.1:0-15000 GCA_033782935.1 Petrolisthes cinctipes
ACAGACAGACAGACAGACAGACAGACAGAGACAGAGAGAGAGAAAATGTGGAACAAGCAAAAGACCAGAGAAGGAAAAATGAGAAAAAGAGATGAGAGTGAGAGACAGAAACACAGAAATAATCAGATAAGAGGATAAACGAGACAAAGAAACAGGATAAGGATACAGGATGTGAGGACAAAGAAAAAAAAAATATATATAAGAGAAGTTATATTAGAAAAAAAAGATCTAATTTAATGAGGTCACTGAGGCTGATTCCTAAACCAAAACTATGACCCCTTTTAGTGACCTTTCCTGACCCCAACTTGACCTGACCCAACATGACCTGTTCCCTCAACTCCAACTCCTCTTACCTGACCCGAACTTGACCTGTTCCCTCTTACTAACTTTTCCTGATACCAACTTGACCTGTCCCTTCAACCTCAACCCCTCCTACTAACCTTTCCTGACCCCAATTTGACCTGACCACTCAACCAAAAGCTGTTCCTAACCTCACCTGACCCTAACTTGACCTGACCCCTCAATCACAACCTTTCATTATTAACCTCACCTGACCCTAACTTGACCTGACCCCTCAATCACAACCTCACATTACTAACCTTTCCTGACCCTAACTTGACCTGACCCCTCCCCCCTAACAGAGTGTCATTTGCAGTTAGCATATAGTGGTGATGGTGAGTGGTACGGTGGGATAATGAGTGGTGAAGGAGAAATATGAGTGGTGAAGGGTTGGGTGAGGGAGAAATACGAGTGGTGAGGGGTTGGATGAGGGTGAAACAGGAGTGGTGAGGGGTTGGTTGAGATGTAAACGAGTGGTGAGGGCGAAACATGTGTGGTGAGGGGTTGGGTGAGAGGTAAACGAGTGGTGAGGGAGAAACATGAGTGGTGAGTGTGAGAGTGGTAGGTCATGAGAGCGGTCGATACAATGATTCCTCCCCTAACATCGACCACCACATACCACCACCACCACCATTACTACCACTACTACTACTACTTCCGCCACCACCACCACTACTACTACTACTACTACTACTTCCACCACAACCACCACCACCACCACTACTACTATCACTACTACTGCCGCCACCACCACCACCACCACCACTACTATCACTACTACTTCCGCCACCACCACCATCATTATTACACTACTACTAATACACATACCACCATTACTATCACTACTATTACTACTACTACTACTACTAGTAGTACTTCCACCATCATCACTACTACTACTACTACTACTACTACCACCACCACCACCACCACCATCATCACAACTAATACGACTGTTACAACTACTAATACTTCCGTCACTACTGCTACCATTACCTACACTACTACTATTACAACCATTAACATATTGACCACCACCACTACCACTGTTACAACACCACTACTACTACTACTACCACCACCACCACCACCACTATCACTACTACCACTACTTTGTTTACTACTTTGAATATCAACGTTCACGACTAGATAAAGTGAAGGAACAGAACATTTGACCATAACTATACACAACATGACACTATCATAATAAATATCTCTTAGGTTGGGGAAACTCACACGTGGCGTCTTATCATATTTTGAGCTTCCAGTCTACTGTATAATGAATGTGTCCTATTTGCATAAACCTTATTGAAAATGTATGGAGTTCGATCGTCATAATCGGAAGGAATGAATAATTTGGTGGTTTGAAGCCTAAGGTGTGTGATGTAACCTAACTAAACCTAACCTAACCTAACTAAACCTAACCTAACCTAACCTAACTAAACCTAACCTAACCTAACTTATCCTAACCTAACTTATTCTAACCTAACCGAACTTATTCTAACCTAACCTAACTTATTCTAACCTAACTTAACTTATCTTAACCTAACCTAACTTATCCTAACCTAACATATATAATCTTATTCAAACCGAACCTAACCTCACTGAACCAAACATATCCTAACCCAACATAACATAACCTATCCGAACTGAACTGAACTGAACCCAACCTAACCTAACCTATCCAAACCTAACCTAACCTAACTTCACCCAACCTAACCTATCCTATTCTAACCTAATTTAGCCTATCCTAACCTAACCTAACCTAATCTATGGCCGTAATTTGATATATTATCCCCCCGTGGTGACCTGGCCAACTCATCATGTCGTCCTGTAACCCAATACTATATCATCCTCATCATCCCTTCCTTTTCCTCCTCTTCCAGCTCCTGATTTTCCTCCTCCATCATACAGAGAGTAGTAACAAGAATTAGACCTAAACTGAATATACAATAATCCTAAAGGCCTTAAAGTTTCATATCCTCCAATTCAACTAAAATATTTCTAACAATAACAATTACAGTAAACTCTCTTAATACATATAAGAGTGACTGACCTCCTCTTCCTGTCGAGCCTGGATGCTTGGCTGGCACGTCGGGCAGCTACAGCGGCTACGGCTGCCTGTCTCTCCCTCCGTTCCCGCCTCTCTCGCCTTTCCTGCCTGATGCGTTCTGCCTGTGGGGACATCTGGGCCTGAGTCATTACACCTTCCATCAGACGGCTACGGACTTCACGGACTTTGGGTCGAGCCTTGTCCTCCTTTTGACCCTCAGCGATCTTGTTCATCACTTCATCCCATCGGTTCTTACGAGGTTGTCGTGGACGTCGTTCCTCACTGAGGGGTTCCTGTGCCTCCAGCAGCGCCTTCAACTTGGACTGCACGTTCTTCTTAGGCATGGGTGGCGGTGGAGGTAGAGGGCGCCGAATCTCCTCCTTCTTCTTGGGTGGTGGAGGACGTGAGAGCCATGGTTTGTCGTAGGTGCGTGGTTTGGGT
This sequence comes from Petrolisthes cinctipes, assembly GCA_033782935.1. Taxonomy (NCBI): domain Eukaryota; kingdom Metazoa; phylum Arthropoda; class Malacostraca; order Decapoda; family Porcellanidae; genus Petrolisthes; species Petrolisthes cinctipes. The sequence goes on from JAWQEG010006207.1 coordinate 2,834, forward strand.
TGTGGGGCCGTCTTGTTAGGGTCGTCGGCTTCCTCCACGGCTATACCAGAGTCTGTCAGTTTGCTGGGGTCTGCATCCTGGGGCGGTGCTTCCTTCAGACTGTGTGGGGACTCACAGGAGGCGGTGGTGGGTGGTGAGGGCGTGTGTGGCCTCACCTCCTGTTGGGGGGAGTGGTCAGCCTCAGGGGCCTCGCTTGAAGTGGCGTCCTTGGACTCAGGCCGGAGTGTGGAGGCCCAGCTGCCCTCCTCCTCATCTACTGTCACACTTCCACCTTGGTCCTCCGCCAGGGCCTCCTGCAGGGAGTGGTCGTCTAAGGTGTGGTCGTGGTCTAGCAGGGAGTCGTGCATGTTGGCAGACATACCCAGGGCTTCCTGTACCGGCTCCAGGTCTGTTCGACCACTTTCATCTTCAGGGTCACGCTCTCTGGGGTCCAGGTCTGAGTAGAATCCTGACGAGTCCATCTCAGAGCTGGGGTCGTGGGGTCTTGCCAACTCCCGATGACTGTGGTATAATTTACCATCAATGATACGAGCCGTGCGGTCCCTTGCTGCCACACCATTGTGAGGATCTGGTTCACCTTCGTCATCAGCCAGGCTGGCATCTCCACCAGTCAGCCGCTCCACATCAATGACACCTTCGAACAGTCTGACGTCCTCAGTAGGAGAAGAAGCTGTGCCAGTACCTCCCTCTGAACGTGGGTCACACTCTGCATCACCCTGGTAACCTTGGTCCAAACTACCTGCACTGGTGGTCATGGCGGCTGCTGCTGCTGCTGCTGCTGCAGCTGACCCAGCCCACACTGTCTCACCCTCGCTGACTTCACCGCCCACACCACCCACCACGATCCGGGTGGCCAGGGGTGCAACCCTCCGCCCTGTCACACTCATGGGAGCTCCACGAAGTTCTGCTACCACCTGTCGCACCTCTTCCTCTTCCTCCACTGCTGCTGCTTCGGCTGCAGCTCTCGTGGCGTCTTCCTGCTGCCGCTGGTGGATGAGTGCTTGTTGATCCTCCTTCTCCTGCTGCTCCTGAAGGTCCTGTTCATCCTGCTGGAACTGTTGTGTCTCTGGTGAAGGGTGGGGACGGGTGGGGGAGCTGCCAGAGGAGGAGCTGACCTCTGCAGACGTCCTCAACTCCCTGATGATGGCTGACACGTCCTGTTTGAACAACTCCTCGTCTACCACAGCAATACTTGGATCAGACTCCCACCTTACCAACGCCGTGGCTCCTCCACCCTCAGCCCCGCCCTCACACACTTCGTCCTCCAGGGCCGCCACGTCCTCGTCTGACGGGGACCTGCCCAGGGAGGCTGAGGCCGTGACGGTGAAATCTGGCATCTGGTCTGGTGTGAGGATACCAAGTGAAGACTCATCACAGGTCGCATCCTCAGGTGACCCCAAGCTGGCCAAGTCCTCATCCCGGTCTTCACTCCGACGACTTTGACCTTGACCTGCACCCAACTCCCGAGGCCGTACTGACGACGGCGACTCCTGCTGGCTGTCAGGTGAGGTTGGCAAGGACCCATCACGCCCTTCCAAGGTGTAGGTGGCTGTGGAGGCATCAGAGGGTCGCCGTCGTACAGGGGCTTCCTGAGTGAGGGTAGTGGACGGCATGAGGTCGGTGTTCCAAGACTTGTGAGCCGCTACGTATTGGTGAATGTAGTCAGGATCGAGGGCGACTTTGGCAGCGGGGGCAAAGATGCCGTGACCAGGTCTGCACGAGAAGTATATCACGCCGTCTACTGACCCGTCATTCTTACCCACTGGTCTCTCAAGCTCCACACCGCACCACTCCCCACTGGCAAAGGCTGTCCGTCCATAGTACCGAAGAGTGCCATGTTCAGCTCCTCCCACGGTCACCCTCTTACCCACACTGTCCCGGGAGACTGCTGTTGAGGGGAGTTCTTGGGGCGGCGCTGCTGCTGATGTAATCTGGTGAAGAGGAGGAGGACCTTCCCAGCAGGCACGAGGGTTAAGGACGCGGTAGGTGAGGCACGAGTCACTCAGGTCCTCATCCGACCCTCTGGTGATCCTGGCCAGCTGCCGGGAGAAGGCAGACTCTGTGGACGCCTTCAGTCCTCGTATCCCTCCTTCGTGAGTGTCGCGCCCCCAGGGCCTGTCGTCCTCACTCCATACACTGCCATACTGGTACCCTAGATATCCTGCACTGCCTTGCCTCTGGGAGTTTCTGCGTGATGCCCCTTCAGCGTCTCCGTCAGATATTCGAGCTGCTTTCACTGGCGGCCCACGTACTCCCGCCTGCAGGTAGGGTGCCCTCTGAAGGTGTGCGGGGTTGGCGATGATCTCCCTGGAGGTGTCGTAGGGTTGTGGTAGTGGGAAGGGAGGTGATGTGTAGGTGAGGTGGTACTGCTGGGAGGTGCCGGAGGTGGGGCGAGGGAGGCCAGACCGCCGCACCGTCGGGATGCGGCTCTCACCAGGCGACTGTAGGGAGGGAGACAAAAAGGGCCTGGTTAGATACACACTAAACACCTTCCAATACAAAACAACAGAACATCTCCCAACACACACATATATACACAGAACAACATATACAGTACCGTACATACAGTATATGTACATACACACGGAATAATTAACAAAACACATTATATACAGCATCACCAGACAGAATGAATTATAAAGCATCCTATTCTAATATTTTATAGTTTTATGTTAGTTGTGTGAAATTCTATAATAATGTAGAATGTGTATATCATAACATGTGTTTGTGTGAAATTCTATAATGATTTAATACAGTACAGTTGTAAGTATTCTGGTTTAACTTGTGTTTGTGTGAAATTCTGTAATGATTTAATAAGTATTCTGGTTTAACTTGTGTTTGTGTGAAATTCTGTAATGATTTAATAAGTATTCTGGTTTAACTTCGCCTCGTTGAACAATTGGCCATGCAGCCTAGCCTTTATAACCTCTCGCGTCATAACCAGAATAGCACACATACAAAACATCTAAATTACACCGACTGCAAGAACATAACATTACAGTCTCCCCTCACCCTGGCTAGCACGTAATGACCCCACACACACACACACACACACACACACACACGAATGATAACGTCTACACACACACACGTGGCATATATACATACATACACCCACACCCACATACACTGATGCACGAAAATTAACACACACACACACACACACACACACACACATGCAGCCACGAATGATAAAATCTACACACACACACACACCTAGTTGCATGCACGAATGATAAGAACACACACACACACACACACACAGCACTACATTAAAGAGATCTTATTGTATTGGTGTTTGAGTAGTATAATTTCACAGAGGGTGAGTAAATGATAACGAGGAGTTGACTTATCACGGTAGGAAGGTAATGGTAGTGACCTGACCTATTGTTAAAAGGTCTCAAGAGTAAGGGAGTCTTCTTGGATCGTGGGATACTGAAATAAACAAGTTCCCTAGCCTGTCTGTGTGTGTGTGTGTGTGTTTGTCTGTCTGTCTGTCTGTGTGTGTGTGTGTTTGTGTGTGTGTGTTTGTGTGTGAGTGTGTGTGTGTGTGTGTGTTTGTGTGTGTTCGTGTTTGTGTGTGTTCGTGTTTGTGTTTGTGTGTGTGTGTGTTTGTGAGTGTGTGTGAGTGTGTGTTTGTGTGTGTGTGTGTGTTAAAGAGGCCATTCCAGGTATAAATTGTGTGGGCGTGTGTTTAGGTGTGTATTAAAGAGACCGACCATTCCACGTATTTGTGTGTGTGTGTGTGTGTGTTAACGTTAAAAAGGAGTGCTCTTAATCGCCTACCTACCAGCAGCACCATTCATTAGAGTTAATTATAAACACTGCATTACCCCCAGCCAACCAACCATCCAGTCATCCATCCATCCAGCCATCAATCCATCCATCCATCCATCCAACCATCCATCCAGACCTGAGACACACCAGTATATAGTGTGTGTATTTCCAGCCTCCATGGAGCCTCTTGACCTTTCATTACACAAGGGATAATTATTACACTCAAGGATTTTTTTAACTCTTTTTCCGGCAGGGTTATGGAAGCCTAACTCAACCCTCTGCCCAAACCGCATTCAAAGCTAATATCCATGAAATAATGTAATGTAATATACTGTAATAATACTGTAATGTAAGTCCATAATAATAATAATAATAATAATAATAATAATAATAATAATAATAATAATAATAATAAAAATAATAATAATAATTTCCCTCCATTTTTCCTTCCTTCTTCCCATTCATCCTTCCTGTTTTCCCCTCATTCTTCGTTCATTCATTTCTCCCATTTTTCCTTTCTTATTTTCCTTCCCCCTTATTCTTCCTTTTTTTTTTCCTTCCTTCCTCCAATTCTTCCTTTCTTTCTTCCCCTCATTCATTCTTCCTTGCTTATTTCCTTCCTTCCTTCCTTTAGTTTTTTCCTTCCTCCCATTCTTCCTTCCTTCCTTCCCCTCATTCATTATTCCTTGCTTATTTCCTTCCTTCCTTCCTTCCTTCCTTTAGTTTTTTCCTTCCCACCCATTCTTCCTTTCTTCCCCTCATTCATTCTTCCTTGCTTATTTCCTTACTTCCTTCCTTTAGTTTTTTCCTTCCCCCCATTCTTCCTTCCTTCCTTCCTCTCATTCTGCCTTGCTTTTTTCCTACCTTCCCCTCATTCTTCATTCCTTTCTTTCTTTTGCCGTAAGCCCTTTTCTGTCTGTCCCCCCTCTACTCAACCACACTTTACGGGTGAAGATGATGCGGGGAGAGTAATGGTGGTGGTGGTGGTGGTGGTTGTTATGGTAGAGAGAGAGTAGGGTTGGTGATGGATGTGACGAAGGAGTAGGGGACGAGTAGGACGAGGAAGAGGAAAAAATAAGGAGAGGAAGGGGGAAGGAGAGGAAGGGGGAAGGAATAAGGAGAGGAAGGGGGAACGAGAAGTAGGAGGAAGGAATAAGGATAGGAAGGGGGGAGGAGAAGTAGGAGGAAGAAGGAATACAAAGGAGGAGGAGGAAGGAGAAGTAGGGGGAAGAAAGAATACAAAGGAGAAGGAAGAACAAGAAAGAGATAGAGGAGAAACAAGAAAGAGATGGAGGGTAACAGGAAAAGCAAGAAGGAGGAGGAGGAGGAAGAATAAAGTTAAGGAGCAAGAGAAGGAGACAAGGGGAAGTGAAAGTGCCGGAAAATAATAATGATGATGATGTAAAGGAGGGAGAGTGAGATGATAGACAGAGGCTGGTGGTAATGCTTTAAAACACAGGGGATAATACTGACCAGAGGAAGAGGAGGAGGAGAAAAAACAAGGAAAAAGAGGAGGAGGAGGAGTAATATGGTGTAAACAACTTTTCTTCGCCTTCAAACAAGCTCTTTTTTCTCTCTCTCTCTCTCTCTCTCTCTCTCTCTCTCTCTCTCTCTCTCTCTCTCTCTCTCTCTCTCTCTCTTTTTTTTTTTTTTTTTTGCCTGGCTGAGAGTAAATGCCTACAGCCGACATTTTTAAAGGGTTATACCGTGATTGGTCTAAGCTCACTACTTAATAAACCAATCAAGTGCCTTTACTCTGATATGTCACAAAACAGATTCACTACATAATTATATATGAAGATGGTACTATACTCTGTTTCCTAATATACAGTAAACGGTAATATTAAGGGGGTAATTCACTTTTGTTACATTGGAGTGCCTCGATTCCTCCAAAGTATATATGCCAGGAAACAGGACCAGCAGATGCACAAAAATAATGGGCTTCTGTTGCTTGGAATAGTTTGGAGGAATAATTTGCTCCAGATTTACCAACACTGTACAGTCGGCCTTATGAATTCGTACACAGAGCATTGGTTAAAAGTGGTCTTTATTCTGTACATACTGTAAGGATAATTCTGCTGACTGATTCAAATATTAGCCAAATAACATTACTAGGAAATTTTGGTGATAGAAAAGTAATGTACTGAATTTTCTAGTTGTTATGAACCCTTGATTTGATGTCACAGTGGTGTATACGAATTACTGAGGCCGACTGTACTTCTCCCTTAATGATTTTGACAACGGCATAGGAAGGGTTGAATAGTTTAATTGTATTGCAGAAATACAATTAACACAAAAGACTACGACGAAGACCCAGGGCTATAAAATTGGGCTACAGTGAACAACAATATAACTATACCTTTTCTATATATCCCTACAACACCCCCCTCACTAGGCTACCCCCATTCCGACTGTGGCCCAAGTACCGCTACACACACACACACATACAGTCAGCTGTTGGCCAGTACTATACACCAACACAGTTAGACATATAGCAGGTCAGTCAGTCAGTCAGTCAGTGAGGTTAATATTTTGACAAGGGAGGTGGAGGGCGCAGAGTATTCCCTCTCTCTCTCTCTCTCTCTCTCTGATGATATATAAAATGTTAACCTTGACTGGCCTTACTTCGCCTTACAAGGGTTAGGACTCACGCATCCGCCGTTTTATGAAAGCGCTGATACCCATGTTATAAGCACGTCGCGTTCTTCCCGAAAGCGCCGATTTTTTTATATCAAAAGAGCGGCTGAAATCTCAGGTATCAACGCTGGACACTCAGTTACATATTTACTCTGGCCATGAAACGGAAACTTAAAGATCTCATATATTGCCGTCTGTTTATCTCCTCTGAGTTATACTTGTTGTATTGTGAGACGGTATACTTTCCTGTCTCTGTCAACTTGTCAGTTAAACAATTCCACATAGGCATAGTTCTGTAAATCTCCTCTGATTTACCAGAAAACAGAGCATACACTAATGCAATGTAATGTCCGTTGTGTAAGTCATGTAGCCTATAGTATATAGTTGATAGAAGCCATGTATAGTATAGTATATAGCCATGTATAGTATATAGTTGATAGAAGAACTTTGGGCAACTCTTAAAAGTTCCATCAACGAAAATCTCGTCAGCAGAGTTCACCAGAAATTCAAGATTAATTGCACATGAAAGTATAACAATACCTGTTATACATAACAATACCTGTTATAACAATACCTGTTAAACATCCGTCCTTCAGTACACTGTCCACTCTAAACATATATCCGTCGTACAACACACTTTTCTTTCCTTTGTTGGTCTCAGAAATAGTAAAATCCATTGTCAAAGCACTTGGACTATACTGGATGGAAACAACGGACTGACTGAGTGTCGTGGACTAGGCTAACTGACAACTTTGACTGACTATGTCGCTGGGTGTTGACGAGTACAGGTTCGATAGTTACCCATAAAGTGTTAATTAGGCAGTGGTAGTTCAACAACCACTCCGCTCTTTTGATGGCAGGTTTTGTCGCGCTTTTTGAACATGGTGTCAATTCTGAATCCGCGCTTTCGTAATGATAGTGCTAGACCAGGGCCCAAGGAGTGTTGGAGAGCAACTAAACAGAGTTCGAAGAAGTGAATTTTCCAAACCATTCTCAACGCTGAGAGAGGTTTAGAAGACACTTTTTCGAACTCTGTTTAGTCGCTCTCCAACACTCCTTGGACCATGCTCTAGCGCTATCAGTCATGGCTAATATTCAGCAAGTTAAACAAATACATAGGCCTATATAAAAAAAAAAAAAATATATATATATATATAGAGAGAGAGAGCAAGTGTAATTTTCACAGGTAGATACATCTCTCTAACAAACACGATGCCAGGGCTTGGAAAATAAATAGGAATACCATAAACCCAATGGCAATTACTCCCTCCTATACAGTATATACGATTGTGATGTGTGTGAATGTCTTAAGGGGGAAGGAAGTACAGTGTTCGTAAATCTGGAGCAAATGATTCCTCCAAACTATTCAAAGCAACAGAACACCATTATTTTTGTTCGTCTGGTCCTGTTTCCTGGCATACTTTGGAGGAATCAAGGCACTCCAGTGTAACAAAAGTGAATTACCACCTTAAGGGACCCCCGTGATGTAGTCAGAAAATTGGAGGTTAGTGAGTCCTTCAAACATTGCCACGAAACACCACCTACATTACAGGAGTTTGTTTCGTGGTATAGTGAGGAGGAATCAGAAGCCACCACCAGGTCTCATACACCATCACAGGGTCCCTAAACAACTATAGGTCGTAAAGTCTCAAAGTCAGACCAGCTCATCATGACAATAAATAATTACGTGAGTAGGTTTGCAATTAGGTAGGTATGTAGGTAGGTAGGAGAGTAAGTAGATATTCATTTATGAGGGAGATAAATGGGTATGTAGGTAGACAGGTAGGTATGTACAGTACGTGAGTGAACATAATAAGTAGGTAGGTAATTAATTAGATTAGTAGGTAGTTAGCTGAAGAGATGGGTAAGTAGGTAGGGAGGTAAATAAGTAGATAGGCTATGTAGGTAGGTAAGCAGTTTGGTAGGTAGAAAGGTAGGTAAGTGAAAAGTGTATGAGTAAAGAGGTAAGTAACCGCAAACCAACCACTTCTCTCAACATTTTTCCTGTCGAGGCTTTTTGAGCTGTGTGTGTGAGTGTGTGTGTGTGTGTGTGTGTGTGTGTGACGGCGATGGAGAGTGGAAAAACACCGAGAGGCATAGATACGAGCTAAATACACTGAAATAATAATAGATTACTTTGTGACCAGCTAAATATTGGAGATGGGAATTGCCACTCTCCAAAACATCAACTTTTTGGCAAGGATTGGAAAGGAAGGAACGACTCTTATACCACCATCTCCCAAAGTCTCTAATTATTGAACAGAGCTATCGTATATACAACAACAACAACATCAGGGAAGGGACTACAGTGGGGGCTACAATACAACAACACAACAACACAGGGAACTACAACAGAGACTAAAAGGGAAATAGGACTACAGGATAAATAAAAGCCTACAAGCACAACAATAACATAACATTACCAAAACGTAAACACCAGAGAACTCCCTGTACTACAAGAAGAGGCTAGGCTACAACTGGGACTACCTATGGCTACACTACACAAAGGAGGCTACACTAAACGACATATACAACAGAGAATTAACTGTATTACAAGAAGAGGCTAGGCTACAACTGGGACTACATATGCCTGCACCACTACACAAAGGGGGCTACACAAGACTATAATAATAAGAGGGAGGGAGGGAGGGAGAGAAGGGCTACAACTGGGACTACCTATGCCTGCACCACTACACAAAGGGGGCTACACAAGACTATAATAAGAGGGAGGGAGGGAGAGAAGGGCTACAACTGGGGCTACATATGCCTGCACCACTACACAAAGGGGGCTACACAAGACTATAATAATAAGAGGGAGGGAGGGAGAGAAGGGCTACAACTGGGACTACATATGCCTGCACCACTACACAAAGGGGGCTACACAAGACTATAATAAGAGGGAGGGAGGGAGAGAAGGGCTACAACTGGGACTACCTATGCCTGCACCACTACACACAAAGGGGGCTGGCTACACAAGACTATAATAATAAGAGGGAGGGAAGGAGGAAAAGGCTGTATACGAGGGTTGACTACCGTTCTATAATATGAGTGTGTTGCAGGGGATTATCTCGAGGACACATCATCATTCTCTCTCTTTCTTTATATTTATATCCACTGCATTTGTTGGCAAGCTGTTTGTTTCCTCAGTCTTTATTCTTGTCTCTCCTTCCCTTCTTCAATACTACTTGTTTTATCATTATTTCTTTCTTTTTAGTATCGTTTCTTTGTATATTTTTTTTTATTATTGTTTCTTTGAATGATTTCTTTTCATTCTTTTTGTTTATACATATTTTTTGTTTTCCATATATATTACTGATTCCTGTTTTTGTTATTTTCGTTTTCTTCTGCTGTTGACTGACTGACTCTCTCTCTCTCTCTCTCTCTCTCTCTCTCTCTCTCTCTCTCTCTCTCTCTCAACGGCATTCCTTCAGTTTGTATCTATCCCTGCACTTCCGCCTCCATAACCATAGTGTGTGTGTGTGTGTGTGTGTGTATCGGTGTGTGTGTGTGTGTGTGTGTGTGTGTGTGTGTGTGTGTATTGACAGATAGATAGATAAACAGATAAACAGAGAGGGAGTCACTCATAACCCACCAATCCTAAGTACCTCTATGCTACCATTACGTTTCACCCCCTCTAATTACCCATAAAAAAAAAAATCCACTACCCCTCCATTACCTCTGTTGTGGGGACGGTAAGGACAAACGGTGGTCTCTCTGTCTATCTGTTTGTCTGTCTCTTGTACATGAATACACACACACACACACAAACACAAATGGTAGTATGTCTGTCTATCTGTTTGTCTGTCTCTTACACACACACACACACACACACACACAAACACACATACACAAGTCTGTCTGTCTATCTGTTTGTCTGTCTCTTGTCCACACACACACACACACACACACAACAACAATAACAACAACAAAGCCCCACTATCCATATTACCTATATCCATACCAAAAAATCCACACCACTTTCTACTTTACTATACTTTTCCTCATGCCAGTAGTATAATAGTTTGGTTATACTATGACACACAAACAGCCACCACCACGTTAGGACCGATATGGCAGGCTGCTCAGTGTTGTTGTTGTCGTTGTTATTGTTATTGTTGTTGTTGTTGTTTGAAGTCCTTTGTGATTCCCTTCTAACACAACAGAACCACACTTCACCTCCCACTCCTCTCTCACCTATACACTATATCTACAACATCACCACTACTCAATCATCCACTTATATCCTGCCTACCAACAACACCACTACTCAATCATCCACTTATATCCTGCCTACCAACACCACTACTACACCCAGCACCCACTCACTCAAATACCACAACCACTCACACACCAACCACTTATATTCAGCCTACCAACACCATCACTACCACCCACCACCCACCCACTCACTCACACATCACAACCACTCACACCACCCACACATTCACTCACTCACACATCACAACCACTCACACATTCACTCACTCACACACCACCCACCACAACCACCAACCCACCCACTCACTCACACACCGCCCACTCGCACGCCTCTTGCCTCCCACGACGCCACCACTCCTTTCCTATACTTCGTCGCACCCCTACCCCCCCCTCAACCCCAGCCCCCACCCCCCTCACACGTCATGCAACAAAGAATGCTAGCAAGGTCACGTCAGTCACAGAAGCAAAGGACAGTCACTCCTACAAATATTAATACAATCTCCCTAACACACACACACACACACATATACACACACACAGAGGACAATCAGACACAGAACTTACATAAAGGAGGTACACACACACACACACACACACACACACACACACACACACACACACACACACACACGTGGTTGTGAGACATACATATACAAAGGAGGCTCACACACACACACACACACAGAAGGCTACAGGGCCTAGTCAGACACACACACACATATATATATAGCCTACACACAGAGGAGGTAGTGAGGCTCATATATAAAGAGAGACACACACACACACACACACACACACACACAGGACGATCAGACACATACATAAAGGAGGTACACACACACACACACACACACACACACACACACACACAGACAGAGGCCACAGTAATATTGTGTGTTGTCAAGTTAAGCACTCCTATGTGTGTGTGTTGTGGTCAGTGGTCAGTGGCTGCTATCCCTTCCTTCACTACTCCTTCTCTTCCTTCAATCCTCCTTCACTCCTTCTCTTCCTTCAATCCTTCTCTTCCTTCATTCCTTCTCTTTCTTCAGTCCTCTTCATTCTTTTTCCTCCTCCTTTTCCTTTAATCCTCCTTCTCTTCCTTTAATCCTCCTTCTCTTCCTTTAATCCTCCTCCTCTTCCTTTAATCCTCCTCCTCTTCCTTTAAATCCTCCTCCTTTTCCTTTAATTCTCCTTCTCTTCCTTCACTCCTCCTCCTTTTCCTTTAATCCTTCTTCTCTTCCTTCATTCACCCCTTCTCTTCCTTTAATCCTCCTTTGCTTCCTTCAATCTTTCACTCTTCCTCTTCATTCTTTCTGTTTCCTACTTTTCTTCCTTCATTTCTTTTCTTTTTCTTTTGTCCTTTAATTTCTTCACTCCTTCCTTCTCCTTCTTCAATCCTCCTCCTCCTCCTCCTCCTCCTACCTTCCTTCATTCATTTTCCTCCTATCTCTCTTCTCCTTCCTTCAATCCTCCTTCTACCTTCCTTCATTCCTCCCTATCTTCCTTCATTCCTCCTCCTCCTAACTCTCTTCCTT
>JAWQEG010006208.1:0-30000 GCA_033782935.1 Petrolisthes cinctipes
ATGGAGGGCTGAGAGGGGAGAGGGTATGGGTAGGAAGGAGGAGAGGGATACAAGGGAAGATAGGATTAGGACATGGTAAGGTAGATTAGGAAGGAGAAAATATACGAGAATGGGGAATTGCTATAGTGGGAAAATACGTTAATGGGGAAATACGATAATGGGGAAATACGAAAATGGGGAAATACGATGGTGGGAAAGTACGATAGTGGGAATATATACAATAGTGGGAAAATACGTTAATGGGGAAATACGATGGTGGGAAATACGATGGTGGGAAAATACGACAATGGGGAAATACGAATGTGGGGAAATATACGATGGTGGGAAAATACGATGGTGGTAAAATACGATAGTGGGAAAATATGATGATGGGGAAATACGACAATGGGGAAATACGATGGTGGTGGTAAAATACGATGGTGGTAAAATACGATGGTAGAAAAATACGATGGTAGAAAAATACGACAATGGGGAAATACGATGGTGGTGGTAAAATACGATGGTGGTAAAATATGATGGTGGGAAAATACGATGGTAGAAAAATACGATGGTAGAAAAATAGGCCTAATGTGGAAATGGTATGGAAAAGAATGGAAGATATGAGAGAGAGAAATACTAGAATTGAGGAGGTTCCCTAGAGTGGCGTCGTTACATGCAAAGAAGTGGGCAATAAATACTTTAAGGATTTTGGCACCCCTTCGGACCTGAGTCAATCCCTTTCCCCTCTCCAATTGTCTCTTCTGTCTTTCTTTTTTTTTTCTTATTCCTTCGTGCTTGCTGTCTCTTCATCTCTGTCATTATTATTATTATTATTATTATTATTACTATTATTATTATTATTATTATTATTATTATTATTATTATTATTATTACTATTATTATTATTATTACTATTATTATCTATATTATTATTATTACTATTATTATCTATATTATTACTATTACTATTATTATTATTATTATTATTACTATTATTATTATTATTATTATTACTATTATTATTATTATTATTATTATTATTATTATTACTATTACTATTGCTATTATTATTGTTATTATCATTATAATTATTATTATTATTATTATTATTATTATCATTATTATTATTATTCATTTTTTAGCTTAGGAACAGAGGAATCAGCAGCAGACAATAACCCCCTCCTAAAAGAGTAACCTTGGGGAGGCCTCGACAATAATATTTTTGTGTCATCGTGTTGAGGTGGAGGGGAAGGGAAGGGAAGGGAAGGGAAGCTATTATTCATCCCATTAGTATTCATTAGGAAAGTTTAGAGAGGGATCTTAGGCGGGTACTCTCTCATTCTCTACTCTTATATGTGTGTGTGTGTGTGTGTGTTATAGAGAAGTGTGTGTGTGTGTGTGTGTGTGTGTGTGTGTGTGTGTGTGTGTGTGTGTGTGTGTGTGGTTACGTGTGTGTGTGTGTGTTATAGAGAAATGTGTGTGTGTGTATGTGGTATAGAGAAATGTGTGTGTGTGTGTGTGTGTGTGTGTGTGTGTGTGTGTATTTTGTATTTGATAGAGAAGAGAGTACATCAAAGTATAAATAGGGAAGGGCGTACGCAAAGTAAAGATGAAACACAATAGGGATAAGAGAAGTCCTATCAATATTTTCCTCTCACACACTCATACAGTATATACACAACTATTATGCCTCGCTGATAGAGAGACAGGGAACAGGTTATTATGAACTCATTTCACGTGCAGATTAACAGATTGAAACGCTATCCCACTGCATTTACCATTAATAATAATTTGGATGAAACCTTCCCCGTTAAGCCTGAAATAGCATAACAAATACTAACTGTGTAGCAAGCAAGGCCATCTATCAGTAATGGATGAGTTTGTAGTTGCATGGGGGGTTTGTTTGTAAATTTACAGTCACGAGCCATAATGAGTATCCAGGTCTGCTTCGAATGGCCTGGTAAATTATTAAACCAGCTCCGGCAAATATAAAGACAGAAAAGCCCTGTAAATGGTCCACTGGTATATCAGATGATTCGAGGCTTCAGCAAGACCCGATACTTATTTCAGTTCGTGACTCTACAGGGGCTTGGCAATATGTGAAGGAATGGTCGGTCACCTTTCAATTGATTATACGTGTTCTTTATTTACTCATTTTACTGTGACCTGAGTTGGGTGAGTGTGACTTGACTAATGTGGATGTGGTCTAATAACCTAAACTGTGTCGCAGCATGTGTGTCCGTATGACCTAAATTTTGCCACTTTGACCCGATTTACGTGGCCTTGACCTGACCAGTTTTGCCCCCTCGATAGCCAAAACCCTTCAAAGTAAAGGTCAATGAATGGTATGCTGTTTATATTATATACGAGTGGCAAGGCATATCTGAAGTGAAGTAGTTCGTAACAATTTTTTCAGTCTTTCCATCGTTCTGAATATAATTGAAGGATAATAAAACGAGGCTGAAATTTTCCTGTCCAAAGCGTTGCTCCATCTAGAGATCATGTCTTTAGGTGCAGGAATGAAGCTGTCAGGTCTGAAGTGGTGAGACAAGAAAATTATACAGTCGACTTGAGAGAGACACAAGAATAATGAAATATAATAATCTACATGTCCATTCCTTTGTACAAACTACGAAAACAGGGTGCCAAGTCCAAATTGTGTGTGTGTGTGTGTGTGTGTGTGTGTGTGTGTGTGTGTGTGTGTGTAATGAGACTAGTGACCTTCAGTATTGTTACCTACGCCGATTATCCAACTCAGTAACTTGACCGAAAATCTATCATCTTGTCACTCACTTGTTTGTGCTCTATGTGATTTTAGCTCTTTTTTTTTTGTTCTTTTTTTTTTTTCTTTTCCGTTCATATACACTTCTACTGACTTAACTTTCGAACTATTTTCTGGATTACGATACCACATTAGTTTTATCTATTGGATTTTGCTTAAAGTTTTCCAATTTACATTATTATCTCTACACTCTGACAGCAATAATATTTTTTGTCTTGGTTTGACTGTTCATGACTTACCACACTCTTCTATATACGTGTATTTTGTCCTCTGTAATCATATTATAAGTACAGTCGTTTCAATACACATATGGATAACTCATATATATTTTTCCATACTGTTTCCACGTTCTCATAATATAATAGTACTGTTTTGAATAGTGAGTAGCTGCTTGTAGTAAGGTAGAAGATGGTACTTATAATATTTACCGGAAATTTTCTTAGCTAACGTACAGAATTAAGCTGTCAAACATATACACGAGTCACTCCTATTTGAATTATTATTATTATTGTCCGCGACTGTACCTCTATGCTAATTAAACTGTAACAACCAAGCGCTTTGGATAAAAATACAGTACAAGTATTACGACTATGAAAGACAAGAAAACTGAGACGCCAATGCATTTTAGCCTCGGGCCATATTTTTTGCACATCCTATACGGGCAGATAAAGTCAGAGAAAGCAAGCAGACCTTTTATAGACATTGGGGTCCTGCTTTGTTAACATAATCACATTTACACACGAGAGGCCTCAGAGTTCATAAGTAGTTTGTACAGATATTACATTATAAGTTTTACCACACGTTTTTATCTACACAATCTCTTGATATCTAACCAAACCTCTTTACACACGTGGCGGTAACATCCGTAAGCTCTAGTATACTTTTGGTACATTGGAGCTCTTCGATTCCTCCAAAGTATGCCATGAAACAGGAGCAGATGAAAAAATAATAATGGTGTCCTGTTGCTTGGTATAGTTTGGAGGACTCAGTTGCTCTAGATTTACCAACAGTGTACTATACCCCCCTTGACGATCATATTAGAGTTGTATCGATGAATAACTTGAGAGAATGTCGGGGGATGGAACCCAGACCCATAATGACAGAAGTGGAGTGAGTGTCCCTGTGCTCGTAGCTATACAGTACAAACCCATTATAAAGTTAATTCCCCAAACGAGAAACAATAGGACTCGTGTCAGTATGTATGTAAGGAAACTAATCTACGCTCAGAGTAAACCAATCACCATAATTATACTGTACTCAGTTGTAGAGAGGAAGTATATGATATGTTTAGGGAACCCCATGCTGTCATAAAAAAATTGTAGGGTAGTGAGTCCTTCAAACATTGCCACAAAACAACACCTATATTGAAGGAGCTTGTTTCGTGGCACAGTCAGGAGGAATCAGAGGCCACCACCAATTCTCATACACGATCACGGCGTATTTAAGGAACTCGTCGCAGTATATTAAAAAAAAAAAAAAAAAGTTAGCACATCTTTACCCAAGGTTCAGACAGAATCCATAAGCCAAAAATGGATTCCAGGAGGACTTTTATAGTTTTACTTCGTCATTGTGTAAAATTTTGCCGTCCATCCAACATTAGAAGCAATAAAGTTCCTACGTGCGTCACATATTATCCGTATAGGGAGTCTGGGTTGCTCGCAGATAAATCCAAAACTTCTAATAAAAAGTAAAAAAAAAAAAGTATTATTTATTCATGTTTTTATTTCTTTTTTTTTTTTCTTTTTTTTCTCTGGACCACATTTGAATTTATTGCTGAAAATCTTTTGTGTCTGCTTTACTTTCCGTCCAGTGACAAAATACAATACAATAGAACTACACTATAAAAAGTAGAAGAGAAAACATAAGAAAGATGCAGTCCTCTGTGCAGTAAAAACCCATCAGAAATTCTTTGGACACTTTGACACACTAAGCTTTGTCTTGGCAGTAAAATCTTGGTATTTGGATATTTGCACTGTCATCATCTTGAATTATAATGTTAAGAAGGTAGACTTGATTTTAGGATTCTGTTCATCACTTGAAATATTGTGCCCCATTTAAAAGTTTCGCTTCGTATTTACGATTTGTAATTTAATAACACGGTAAATTAAAGAATTAATGATGTTTTAAGGAAATAATATCTTTTTAAACCCCAAATAAGTATCACTAATTATTATTCTTGTTATAGATTATATTGTTACCGGATGAACGACCAAAACCTTTTTACCATGAATCTAACATGTTCTCGCTGTACCAAACGTATAAAATTACCTCATTATTAAACTCATTAAAGATTCATTGTTATGACAGTGAGTATTATATGGTAGTTTATCAGAATATTAATTTATGTTAAAAATATTATATTACAAAAAGAACTTTTGCTATAGATATATTAAGTATCTTTTAATGATCCATAATTATTGCTATTATTATTATTATTATTATTATTATTATTATTATTGTTATTGTTATTATTATTATTATTATTATTATTATTAATATTATTATTATTATTGTTATTATTATTATTATTGTTATTATTATTATTGTTATTATTATTATTATTATTATTATTATTATTGTTGTTATTATTATTATTATTATTATTATTATTATTATTATTATTATTATTATTATTATTATTATTATTATTATTATTATTATTATTAATATTATTATTATTATTATCACTCTTTTCTTCTGTTCAGTATAAAAACAGTTTCTAGGAAATAATTTGGAGGACACTTTATAGGATGATTACGTTTCTGTCACCAAACTAATCTTTCCATGGAGCCGTCGTTTCCGTCACCAGGGCAACAAACAACAACCCTTCCCCATCGCCTCCTTCTTAGCAACGGTAGATGGCCTGAGAAGCATTAGTGTGTCACCTTCAAAAATATATACTGCAATGGTGCCACCGAATATCTGGCTATGGACTCGGGTTATCGGACATAATTTTCCCTCTTATTTTTATATATCGTATGTCGTTATTTTATCTTATTTATTTTATTTATTCTTCTTTATTTATTTTATCTTATCTATTTTATTTATTCTTCTTTATTTATTTTATCTTATCTATTTTATTTATTCTTCTTTATTTATTTTATCTTATCTATTTTATTTATTCTTCTTTATTTATTTTATCTTGTCTATTTTATTTATTCTTCTTTATTTATTTTATCTTATCTATTTTATTTATTCTTCTTTATTTATTTTATCTTATCTATTTTATTTATTCTTTTTTATCTATTTTATCTTATTTATTTTATTTATTCTTCTTTATTTTTTTTATCTTATTTATTTTATTTATTCTTCTTATGTAACGATACAGAAAAAGGGTGGAGGGGGAGGATGATGCTACGTAATAGGATATACAGTAGGCTACATTGTTGTTGGTGGTGGTGGTGGTAAATTTGGAGCAACTGATTCCTCGAAGTTATTCCAAGCAACAGAACCCCATTATATCTATTCACTGGTCCTGTTTTCTGATGTGCTATGGAGTAATCAAGACTCTCCAATGTACCAAAATTATATTACTCCCTTTAATTAATGGATCTGTTTACATTTGATCCAAGAACGAGGTCATGATCAATTAATTGTATGTTTGCTGTAGACCGAAACGAAAAGCTTTATTTCTGAGTGATAATTTTTTTTTTTCCTTTACCACCACTCCATACGAACCTGATCTGATGGTGTTTGGCTATAAGTATATCAGACAATGATGTGAAATGAACAAATGTCACCCATGAATCTTTTAATACCTCGCCACGTACTGATAATTCCCAAGTCAGTAGCTGGTCTCGGGAAGTTGGGATATACACTGGATGTGAGATAATTATATATGTGAACTGAACCAATGTCACTCATGATTCTTTTGATACTTCACCTGATAAAACCAAGTCAGTCAGTAGCTGATTTGATCGGAGGAAGTTTTTATTTACACACTGGAATTGAGCTGCTGAGACAGAAAATATACTTATAATACTATATTCCGTTCATGTAGCCTACGTAGCTCGTGCAAGACAGGTATAAATTCTGGTAAAGGTATGTCAAAGGATGAACATGCAGGGGGATATTTTATCATTCAGTATGCCAAGGGAATTCGCTTCACCGAGTGTCCCTCCAGTGCAATATTTTCATCCAAATCTTAAGCAGAGTAGTTTTTCTGTGACTATTATATTATGTACAGTCACGAACACTAATAAGTATACAGGTTTGGTTGAAAAGCTTTAAACAGTCCAATTCACCAACGAACTCATTCCAATGGAGATCTTATTGTGCATTTATTTACTGTCTTTAGGTATTCGAAGCACACCTGAATACTTATTAGTGCTCGTGACTGTACTACTGTAGTTATGAAATGCATGGAGTAGCAAGAGTAATCGTTCATTTCTTGGCGAAGGAGAAAATAATTATAAGCTATACATGATCTACATTTTGGTCCAAATCTTTGTCTTGGGTCCGGTTAATTCTCTCCTTTAATAACAATCTCAGGCTTGTCAGTCACGATTGAGGCTTTCGAACGTTGTCACTGAATTAAGACGAAGGAGCAATTTTCACTCTAAATGTAAGTGAAAGGGGTAGTACAGTGTTTATGTATCTGGAGGAATTGATTCATCCACACTATTCCATGCAGCAGGTAACCAAAGATATATTTGTTCATCTGGTCCTTTGTCCTGGCATACTTTGGAGGAATCAAGACACTCAAATAAATAAAAAGTATATTATCCTCTTAAAATGTGAAACAAACAAACACCACACAAAAGAAAGAATAACTAAAGCATTATTTTTAGCCCCCTTGTTTCACTGTCAGGGCTCAAGAATTTACAGCAGGCGTTGACATTCAGTTGCACGTCTGTAATAACAGGTACCTGGTATTTGACGGCGAAGGATTTTAAAGTTTTGACCAACATGTAATTTGAGTACCACTTATTCATTCCTCAGGTGTTCCAATTCTGACAGGTTAAGTCATCATCGTTTTAAAGTTTAGATAATTTGTTGGTGAATTGTAAGGTGTCTGATTGATTCTTCTAAACAAAGTCACGGAAAAGATCCATCATTAAAGTAACATAAAGGTCGTATGATTCCTAGCATAGTTTGGAGGAATCATTAATCACCAAATCACCAACAAGAGAATAGCCCCATAAAGGTTGGCGAGTGAAGGTCGGAGTGAGATCAAAGACTTCGCTGTTACACCAACAAATTATTTTTCGCCTCACTTATATTTTCCTGGAATCATACACAGCAGACGAAAGGAACTCTACCTAACAATGTGGGCTTTGAAAAGGGAGAGCAGCCTGAGTGAATGTTAGTTATACCGCACATAAAACCGTAGTTCATAAAGAGGCTGTCTGTCTGTCTGTCTGTTATGAGGTAAACGAAGGGATTATGAGACCTCCAAATTATGCTACTAAACAGAATCTCTACTCTTATACTTTGGCATTAGTCTGTTTTCTACCACTGTTTGGAGGAATCAGTAACCTTCCTGTTAGTTCACTAGAGTCATAGTGGTACTCGTTGAACTATTCCAAGCAACCAGCCCCCATTATTATATGTTAATCTGGTTCTGTTTCCTGGCAAACTTTGGAGGAATCAAGTCGTTTTAATGTACCAAAACGCCAAAAACGTACTAAACAATTATAAATTGTTTTTCGCTTGTTAGAAAACTTTCACCAACAGAAAATTTACTCTTCTTTATAATTGCAGTGTATGAAGAAAAGGAGTTTCAGTGTCTTTCTACAATTGCGAACAATAAAACGTATCATATGTTACAGCTACACCTACACTACAGTACACATGTTTAATTCCTTCGTGACGAGCCTCTGAGAAGGTTAGTGTAATATCTCGTCTCTCTATCATAAGTAATATTGATTGGACCACAGCCACTACTGACTCTACCTCGTATATTTTCTTATTTTCTTGTGACGCGGGATTCTCTCCACCGTCTCTTTCACTCTCATCCTTGACTCAGTTTTTCTCTCTCTCTCTCTCTCTCTCTCTCTCTCTCTCTCTCTCTCTCTCTCTCTTGTCTTCGTTAATACTGGTGCCTTGCTTCATCTTACATCTTCCTCCTTGTTCTCTTTACTTTTCTCATCAAACTTGTGTACGGTACATTCTTGTTTAGTGTATCTTGCCGCCTTGACACTTTCTTCCTCTATGCTATCTTTATTCTATACATTTTATTTTTTACTTCTTGTACTTCATATTTTCTTTGCAAGCCGTTTCTTTCTTGTTCGTGATTTTCATCATTCATGTAAATTCGGTCATTCATTTTCTTCCTTATACATCCAACCACGACTTCTGATTCATGTGTACAGTATACTTCCTGGTTGTCGGGTTCATTTTCCTCCATAATTATTTCCTACTCTTATTTTATGGTCTCTTTTATGTGCTACCATCGCCTGGCCATTTCCAACACCTTGGTTACGGGCAATGAAACCTTAATTCAGGACAAAAACAAAATGTAGCAAACACATATAATGTAATATATATATATATATATATATATATATGAAATTTTCAATAATCTTGTCTCGTATTTTTCTACAACTTTTATTATTCACTCCTTCCTCACCCCAAACTCTCCATTCTTCTTCCTCACTCCATTTTTCCTCTTTCATGTAAGTCAATTTCCTCGTCATTGTGCCCCTCTGCCTCTTCTTCCTCCTCATTTCCTCCAGCCCTCACTATCTTTCTCCCGACCCAGCACACACACTCATGCACGCGTAGACACACTTACGCACACACATCCCACCTTCATCCGTACGGTACTATTATAGTCGATGTGTCAAACCAGCTCGGTCCTCCATGCCTGCTAACCTAACCTCTTATCCCAACCAACCAACCAACCAACTACATACCTTCAGCCAACCAACTCTTTGCCCCTTTGCTCTCATCTGGTATCACATTCATCCTCTTGTAAATTTTCAGCTCATGGGTGTAAGCAAACATTATATATTTGTTGTTGTTGTTGTTGTTGTTGTTGTTGTTGTTGTTGGTACACTATTCATTCCACCCACACACTTCCCACACCCTCACACCCCCCACACACTCACACACTTCAGACACCCCTACACATTCACCACACTTCCCACACTCCAACACATTCACCACACTCCCACACACTCCCCACACCCCCACACACTCCCCATACCCCCACACACTCCCCATGCACACCCTCACAAACTCGCCACTCCCTCACACACACACAGGCACACACACTCCTTCGCACACACACACCCAAAGCCGGTCCAATCTGACCTTCGATCACTGAACAATAAAGTAAGAGATTTTCCCAATAACATAATACGATACATTGTTTTCCTTTCTCTGTGTGTTTTCTTCCCTCCTCGGTCGCGTTCAGGAGTGCCGTAAATCCCAGCTTAAATCCATTGACGAAGGATGGGATTTCTCTCTGGTCGGACCGGATTTCTCGTGTCGGATGCGTATAGTTAACCGGATTCGGTGGTCCAAATCCATAAAAGGTAATCGAGTTGGTATCAGGAATTATTTTGGTGGGTGGGTCATTGAATTATTATTATTATTATTATTATTATTATTATTATTATTATTTGGGGTGGTTATCTTTCAGTGTTTTTGTAATTATTAATATTTTTCTAGTGGTTTTGGGTTGTTGTTTTTGTTGTTGTTGGTGGTGGTGGAGATAGTGGTGCTTGTTGCCGTGGTGGTGTTGGTGGTGGGGGTAGTTGTGGTGTTGGTGGTGCATGGTGGTGGTATTATTATTATTTGTATTATTATTATTATTGTAGTAGTAGTAGTAAGCAGTAGTAGTAATATTACAATTATTTCATTCACAAGTACAATATCGTAACTTTTATTATTACCAGCAATATGAAGCCACTTGTATTTTTCAGTACCAGGAAGAGTTGCCAAAGGTCACGTGGAGGTGGAGGTAGAGGTGGTAGTAGTGGTGGTGGTTGTGGTGGTGGTAGTGGTGGTGGTGGTGATGTTGGTGGTAGTGGTAGTGGTTGTGATAGTGTTGGTGGTGGTAGTGGTGGTTGTGGTTGTAGTGGTGGTAGTGGTGGTGGTGGTGATGTTGGTGGTAGTGGTAGTGGTTGTGATAGTGTTGGTGGTGGTAGTTGTACTGTTGGTGGCAGTGGTAGTAGTGGTAATGCTGTACTCGTTATTATTCTTGTTGTTGTTATTTTGTTTCCTATTATTATTATTGCTACAATTATGAGTATTAATATTCGAATACCATCGTCATTACAACAAAACCTCAAACTAATTATTCAAATTGCCTCCCCAAGGAAGTTCAGGATAATTTAACCTGAAGCAGTAAATCCCTACACTAATTGTTGCAACTGCCGGCAGCCTGCAACATTGGCCTGGGGAATGGTGGGTGGGGAGGGATGAGGGGGGAATGAAATGGGGAGGGGGAAGAATAAGGGGAATGGAGGAAGGGGGATTCGTGAAAGTTAGAAATAGAGAGCAAGAAAAAAAAATGAACCAAGGAAGATACACAGAAAATATCTAGAGGAATAGAATAAGAAAAAAAGAGAACATGATGACCCAAGAAAGATGCACAGAAAAAAGAAAACTAGAGGAAAAAAAGAAGAAAAAGCGAAAATGATGAGCCAAAGAAGATACAAAGAAATGATCCAGAAGAATAGAAGAAGCAAGCAAAAACAATCATGATGCATAACCGGGGAATAGGGAACCAGAACCAACCAATACAGGGTCGTGGCGTACGTGTGTTGTTGTGTTATGTTGTGGTGGCAAAGTTGGCAATTCGGTTCGGTGCGATATATCTAACTTAATTCGAACCTTGAAATATTTATCGTTCCGTAATTTCGTACAGTCCCCGCAATATGATGCCATGTCGTATTGTGGCGGTATTATATCAAGGTTTTAGTTCGTCGGGGAGTGGTTTCATTCTCAAGTCGTCGCCTGTTGTTTAAATTTTCTTTCCTCGTGTGCGAATAATTAAGTTTGGTATTCTGTTACGAGTGAAGTATGTAATGATTCATGTCTCCTTCCATGAAAATTGACTAAATATTTATACTTAGTGCTATTAATGTTGCAAGTGATGGTAGTCGATTTTATGAATGAAATACAATAATAAAATACATGAATTAACCATTTGTCCGAGAACTTGATTGAGAGATTCCCATCACTGTGTCACAGTCAGTAATTAATTCAAACTTTTAGAATGCATAATTTATATGCAATGAATCTTTCATTTTTCTATATTCCCCGAGGTTAGTACTAAATACATGATGCCTTCAGTTCGAGTGGGCATAAATCATCTCCATTTTCTTTCGAGATATTATAATGATATTCCTGTTAATTACCAAGAACATCAATTATTTGCATCAGTAATACCTTGAAATTATATCCTTTGAAAGTTACTGTTCCTTCAAGGTATTACATAATGTAAACTAACTCTCTCTCTCTCTCTCTCTCTCTCTCTCTCTCTCTCTCTCTCTCTCTCTCTCTCTCTCTCTCTCTCTCTCTCTCTCTCTCTCTCTCTCGCGTGCACTGGGTAAGCAATATTTTCATTTTGCTCGGCACGTAAACATCCGGGACACTTTAATTCCCATATTGGTTCTAATATATTTTGCAAGAGGCGAATTGTGGCAAAATTTGAAGTTGGCGTGCGATATCGACTTTGGAAAGGCTTTGACTCCAACTCATTAATGTCACACCTGTCTGTCATCACTAATAAAACTGTAGATGAGAAAACATGTAGTAACAGTAACGACTATCCTTGGTTCTCTTTCCAAAATAATATGCCAGGAAACAGGGACATGTTAAAAAAATAAAATAAAATATAGTTGTCCTGTTGCTTTGAATACTTTGTAGGAATCAGTTGCTTCAGATTCACCCACACTGCACTTTCCCCTTAAGTCAAAAAATGAATCAGTAACTATACATCTTCATCTGTATTATCTTTATGCTCCATTATTTAAATTTTCATATTTCAGAAACGTACCGGAGTCCCATTATATTCTCTGTTTCTTTGGCAAATGTATTATACAGTCCAAGACAAATTACACCAAAAATTTTACACGAATAAGTGCTGATTTGCAACTTTTTTAATGTACTCCATAATGTATCTAATGTCATAGTACTCTGAAGGCAGTCGGTACATTTTCTCCAGGAAGAAAAAATAATTGACTAAAATAATATATACAATAATACACTAGGCTATATTTATGCTGCATGTGGTTAAGTGAGGTGATGTATATTATTTTCCGTCTTTCCTCTCCCTGCAGTTCAAATCAATGTCCATACCTCCCTCCATCCCTCATCAATACTATATACTCTGGTGCCGGGAGGACACACACTGCTGTCCTCACTCATTCATTCATTCATTCACTCACTCACTCACTGCAGTCCTCACCCGCTCACTCACACACTGCAGTCTTTACTCACTCACTCACACAGTGCAGTCTTTACTCACTCACTCACACAGTGCAGTCTTTACTCACTCACTCACTCGCTGCAGTCCTCACCCACCCACTGACTGACTCACTCACTCACAAATGCTGCGTGGCCTTTACTTTGATTTCTGAGAAGGTGGGAATATGATGAGCCTGCTGGTAATAATAATTGATAAGGACTCCTCTCCAATAATAATGGATCTATTTACGGTATTCCTATTCAACTTTATAATCTACTCTAGTGAGGATAACCGGTAACATCAGTAAGCGCAATAATAAACAAATTTAATACCAAATAACAATATATTATGAAAACAAATAAGAGGTTATTTTTCGTAGTGTGTTTTCTAAAGCCATACTGCTGCATCAATCAAGGGGCATGGCGAAGTTTGGCAATCCCAAAAATCCGGGCTTGGATCCGGGGAGCGTTCGTGTAAATCCGGGTCCGGGTCTAATACCGAAGCAGGGCGAGGTGGGTGGCGTGGGAAGGAAGGCATGGAGATGGGAGGGGTAAGGGAGGTGTGAGTGTTGTGTTGTGTTGTGTGTAGTATTGGAAGGACAGAAAGAGGAGGGTGTGTGTGGTGGTGTGCTTAGTGTGGAAGGGACAGTAGCTTAGTTGGATGTGAGGGCTCTAGAGGGTGTGGTGTGGGGTGTGTTAGGTGAGAGGGGAGGTGTGATTGGTGGTGTGTGTAGTGTTGGAAGGACAGTTGAAGAGGGAGTGATTGTGTGTGTAGTGTGGGAGGGACAGAAGATTGGGTGGTGAGGACAGAAGTTGTGGTGTGAGGTGTGGTAGGGACTGGAGGTGGGGGAGGGCAGAGTGAGTGGTGTGTTGTGTGAGGTGTGGTAGGAACGGGAGGTGGGGGAAGGGCAGAGTGAGTGGTGTGTTGTGTGGGAAGGACAGTAGGTAAGAGAAGAGGCTGTGTGTGTGTTGTGGTAGGGATGGGAGGTGGGGAAGGGGGGAGGGTAGAATGAGTGGTGTGGGGTTTGGGAGGTAAGGGGAGGGCGAGTGAGAGTGAGTGGAGGCCTGGAGGTGGGGAGAGGGGCAGCCTGAAGAGAGGTGTGTGGATGGGAGAGGGACGGGAGGTGGAGAGTTTAATGAGTAGGAGAGAGAGAAATGGGAATTTACTGGATAAAACAGAGGGAGGGGTTTAAGCGTCCCTTCGAACCCAAGTCAATCCCTTTCCTTTTTTCAACTGTAGTTCTTTCCTCTTTTCTCGTTTTCTTCGTGCTTGCTGTCTCTCTACACTGTCTCCTTCTCATTTGTCGTCATGGTCTGTCTGTCCTAGCACAGTATATTTTATAGATTCATGTATTTCTATCTTCACACTTTCATGTATATTGTTTTCCACGATTCACAGGTTATCCGACCCATAATCACAATACATCCAAGCCTTACTCCCTTTTTCTTGTCTCTCTTCTTTCTCCCTTTCCAGTGATTCAACCTGCTCTCCATGTTGGGTTGGCAGCTGACATCCTCACTATAAACCAGTCCTTTGCTGCCCTGGCTCTTTCTATTTTCCTGAAATTGTCTCCTCAGATTTATTCTTCCTCTGTCCTCCTTTTTCTTTTTTCCCTACCTTAAATCTGTTCAGTTCTGTCCTTACACATGTAGCGGATATTCTGTTTTATTCTGGTCTTAGCTAGACCTGTCAGTGATTATTAGCTTAGGAAAATTTGCTCAAGTATGTTTGGTGTTCAGTCGGCTCAGTTAGCAGAGTTCAGGCCCAAATGATGAGCCTAAGTGTTTGACCAAGTCCACACGATCGGGCAGTTTCAAGTAGACAAACATTGTTCCCTGAACATGCCTTCTAACATTTTCGGTTTTACCAAGTAATACCTATCTCCTAGAATATTGACCGATATAAGACGCCTTGGAACGAAAAAGCACGTCATATCTATTGCCAAAAGAGTTAGTATAACATCGGAGTGGAATTCAGTAGCACCAACAAGCTGTCACAAGCTCTATCCCCGTGACGAGAATGAAAGTGAGTTTTACCACCATCTGATAAAGAGAGATATCAGTTTATTAATATTTTAAAGTCTATTACATTCTTTGTGTGCAGCATAATCAGAGAATCAAATCTCCTCTATTATATGACTCCCAGACAGAATATTTTCATTTAGAATTACTATATTAAATACCATCTCTTTTACGTCTTATTCCCTTTGTAATTCTTAGGTACCCTGTAAGGCGAACATACAGAGATTGTCTCCCTCACTAGACAGTCTCATATTTCACACACCCTGCACAGACAGACGCGATAATAAAAAGTTTAGAAGCCCATAATCTTGGTCCAGTAGTCATAACACAGACACAAAGTTAGGCTACGTCAGGCAAGCACATACACCGCACGCACATGTATCATTCTGTCGGCAAAAATTACATGTCGGATTATATGACCCGTAAAATTACAAGCGTACATAAACCGTAGAGTCGTAGCGTGCCGACATTATTACAAAAGAACATAGAACACATATGATTAAGTTTTCATATTCATATCCACGTTAAACTTTGCATTTACTTAACTATATATTATGAGTGAAATTATATACACACACTCAGTCAATTTCGTCATTCAGCCAGTTAGTGGTCTCCTTGATAATGATGCACTGTATATTATATCTGTCTCCTCCTACCGTTTATATGGCAACAACATCACAGTCGCTCCATTAATTAATATATACACGTATCACAAACTTGGAGGCGGTAGTAGTTGGCGAGGACTTGGTTCCTGTGAGGATTAGTTGATTAGTTGCATCCAAGACCGAGTTAAGGGAACCTGTGTTGTTATTGATTCCCACAGATTGTATCAGGAAACACGGCGTCTCTGAATAATTATGTATATTCTAGGTCAATCGTTTCTTGGCATTGTGTGGAGGAATCATTAACATCTCTTTTTGTCAGTTTTACCAAGGTTCCTTTAAATAAGCGACTTCGTTAATTCTAATGCAAACCCGGTATCAATTATTTTGTGTCAGTTAGCCTATGTGCCTTCGTTTGTATATCAGAATGTGAACGAATAATTATATACTTGCAGTGAACGTATATGAAGGAATACATATGATCAAGTGTTCCTGAACATCAAAACACATCAACCTATGCAGAAATCCAGTTACTATTCATGGTTATAAACAGTGTGCCCTTGGAATCATGATAAAAATATTGCAACATGGCTTGATTAATATTGTGGACATATGATTAAAATTAATTAAGGATTGCAGCTGTGTAAGCGTGCAAGCAGACAGAGACACACACAGACACATAATGCAGTCTGTTTTACGTTCTTGCAGACATGGCCTATTCACTCCGCACACACGATAACATTTAAGCTACAGATGACCTCAAAAATCGTATTGCCTACAGTATAAACGAGTACTTCTGGCAAGATGTCATTTTGCCTGAGATATCCAGCGAAAATTAATATTCTAGAAATTGATTAACGTTTTATCATAGTATAATATTGCCAACATAATTTAGTTTTTCTAAGATGTGGTCATACAATTTCTTATTTTATGAAGTTACTGCAAACCTTTATAGTCAACTGTATACGTAGCCTACATGCTAACACACATGCACTGCACACTACACACATTTATGCATACATATGAGGGGAACTGTACTGTGAAATGACTAGACACATGCATGCAAAAGCACACATGAGATTTTGTGATGCATTAGTGATTATGTTTGCTCACTCAAATTTCCACGCGTGCCTGCATACACGCTGAAACGGAATCTGTATTCTGTATTATTGATACTAGTATACGCACACTTATACGTACACACATAGTTTCATACACACAATTCACATTTCAGTATATATTACAGTACATCATAGTGTACACTTACTATAAAAAATCAGCACACACAATCATATACATACAGACACATTCATACCAAAGCAAACACAAGCACACACAAGCAGACATGGACGAAACTCTCTCACAAAAAAAAAAAAAAAAAAAAAAAAAAAAAAATCACAACTAGAACATTTATACCCTATTTCATCTGATGCTTTTTCTTCCATGCAGGAATGAATGAAAGTACAAATGAACTGCATAATTATCAAGAGTAAGAAATGCCTTAAGGAGAGTTCACTAAGTTTGTTACGTCGATTTATGAGTTTCAGTTCTGCTAGGGGGGATTGCCTGCCCTTTCGGACCCGTGCCATTCCCTTTTTTTCTCTTCCACTGTCCCTCCTTTCCTTCTTTTTCCTTCATAATCTCCGTCTCCTTTTCTTTTGTGGTACAAGGTCATACAGGATTAGCACAGTCTTCTTTCTTTCCCTTTTCATTCATTCAGTTCTGCTAATACACTCAACATACGCACGTGTAAGAAGCACACTCACTTGTATAGCCTTCATGAATGATTCTTTATTACTTTACCTCATTCATACTCAATAGGACAAGCTCTCACACATGCAGTACACATTATTTAGAGTATTCCACAGTATGCATTATTTAAAGTACGTGTATTCCACAGTGGCACCACCAATAGAGAACCAAGTCCCTCGGGTTCAATAGGAGTGGAAAGGGACAAAGCAGAAGGCATAGGAAGTGATAGGAGGTTGGTACCCAGCTGACCAAACGTGTCACGCACTTCATCATGTGTCGAGAAAGTAGCGTGTTGAAAAGATAGTGATTATAATTTTCTTTTCTTTTCCTTTTTTTTTTTTTTTTTTTGGGTGGGGAGGGGGTCTGTACTGTACGTGCTCTTCGTGTACAGACAAAAACGTGCACATGGGGAAGCTAACAAGCACACACACACTCATACACACACCAGCACACTCACTATAACACACACACACACACACACACACACACTAACTCACTCACTCACTCACATACAGGAGCACACACACACACACACACACACACACACACACACACACACACACACACACACACACACACACACACACACACACTAACTCACTCACTCACATACAGGACCACACACACACACATACACACACCAGAGGTCAGGGTGTGTGGGTTGAATTGTCTCACATTTACATCGAAATCGCTGCCTCTTTTTACACATAACTCGCTGGCTAATTGTACACTGGGTCCGTTTACATGCAGTTAAGGTCCTAATTTACAAGGACCAGTAAGCCGCTCATTTGCATACGATCTCTCAATTTACAGCAGGGGAAGTGTAAATATTTCTGGGGTGGTTGGGTTATGTCAATGTTGCCATTATGGAGAGGGTTGTGATGATGATAATGATGATTGATGATGATGGTGGTGATGATGATGATAGGTGGAGGAGTAAAATGAGTAAAAGAACGAGAAGAGGATTATGATGATGATGATCTAGATTATGGTTATGATGCCTCGTGTGATTATGCTATTGATTACGTTAATAACAATAATAATAATAATAATAATAATAATAATAATAATAATAATAATAATAATAATAATAATAACAATATTAATAATAAAAATAATAATAATAGTAACAACAATATTAATAATAATAATAATAATAATAATAATAATAATAATAATAATAATAATAATAATAACAACAATAATAATATCATTCTTACTACTTACACACACCATACTCGTCGTGTTGACTATGTGTTGTTCAAAGGCACCCACCCACCCACCCACCTGAATAAATACCTCACCACGTTTACACAGTCATGAAACTTACTGATAGCTAGTCGAATAGAATCACAATTATATACCCGAGTAAACTATATATAATCAGTGGTGCCGAGGAACGAGATCATCCTCACTATTATTGTGGAAATCTTGCGTGTTTTTGCCAGTCATAAACCTCGGCAATTCCGTTTACAAATCATCCGGCAGCATTATCTTCATTTACATATTCATAGGCTGCAAATACGCTCTTGGATTTACACTGCAAATATCTTTACTCGTGCACATGTTTGAGACGAGTTATTTTGCTTGCAGTACGATAGTGTTGAGTGTATTTAGATTGTTTTATTATGTTTATTTTCTTGTTGTTTATATTATTTGAAGTGTTGTTTATGGCAGCGTGGTATTTCTGATTGAATGTGGTGTATCGTGATGTGTTAGAGTTTGTTTGTGCAGCTTGTTAGGGTGGATTCTTTGGTGGTGTTTTTTGTGTGTTTATGAAAATACGTGGTTAACACAGGTTGTAAAACTTATGTTGTTACCACACTTAGCCATGTTATTATTATTAGTATTAGTATTATTATGATTATGATTACTATTATTATTATTAGTATTATTATTATGATTACTATTATTATTAATATTATTATTATTATTATTATTATTGTTATTATTATTATTATTTTTTTTTTTTTTTTTTTTTTTTTTTTTATTATTATTATTACAATTGGCGTGGAATATTAAATTTTGTGTGTGTATTTTTATCGTAGCATTCCCACTACACCGTCATCACTCACTCACTCACTACCCACACCACAATGCCAGCAACCCCACAACATCCGTACCATACGTGTAGCACTTACCATATAAAATTCTGTACATCAAAATTAATATTATGCCTGTACTGGTAGCTTCGTTATGTACACTACTAATACAAACGACCATTCATCATATATATATATAAAAAGAAAAAAAAATTGTACATTCATTATATGCTACACGTTATAAAAGCATAAAGAGGTTATCAAATAATTAGTTGACCGAATCGTCCAACATTTTTAGGCTTTCATTTATAGTTTTACATGTCAACTATATGTTCCTTTCCATAAAATCAACCACCACAATATTGTATCATTATTTAGATCACGCATACACACTGAAAATGTTTGGTTAATTTACAAGAATCGAGGCACCCAATTTCTCGTATGTAAATTTTCAATAATATCACTTTCATTTTTCTTGATACTTGCTTGGGCTCGTTGTAATCTTCTTACTTATTTTTTTCTTACAGATTCTGATCGCCCGCTGAGGATGCAACTTGTGGGTGAGTGTTAGAATGTGCGTTTTCTCAAGGAGTTATAATTATACCGGTGGGCGTGAGGGAAGTTTGTAAGTCCTGTCTTTATCGAGTTTTAAAAGAAGTAGTATTTTTTTTATTTTCTCCACGTTGTTTTTATTGTCTTTCGTTGAGTCGGTGAGTCGCTTCCGAAGAGGGTATTGTACAGTCACACACAATATAAAATCCTGCTACTTATTCAAGTGGAACTGCTTCGATAAAAAAAATTGAAAATATATCTGTTGTACTTTATAATATTTGCTCATAGGATTCACTTTCTCTAGTTGGGAAATTGAAAGGCTATTGATTCCTCCAAACTATGTTACGAAACTGAGCCCCTATTATTATCATTAGAGTTGTCTGTTTTTTGGTATGGTTAGGAGGAATCAGTAGCCTTTCAATTAACCAAAAAGAGATTCCCCCCTCAATAATATGACTCGTTTTCATTCATTCACCTGATGCAGCTGGACTTTTGATCGTGACTGCACATTTACATTCAACATTTCTTTATTCGTCTTTAATTTGCAGGTGTGTTCTGTATTCGCCTCTATAATTATCTTACATCTTTGCATTAACTTAATAAAATATGGTAATTACAAGTACTTGCTCTTTGCTCTAGTAATCAGAATATCAGGAAATTGCAGGACTTTTCTTATCTTGTTATGCATTACAAGTTATTATTTAATTCGATAGTATAAATTTTTGGTACATTAGAGCGCCTTGATTCCTCCAAAATATGCCAGGAAACAGGACCATATTAACAAAAATGATGGTGGCCTGTTGCTTGGAATGGTTTGGAGGAATCAGTTGCACTCAGTTTACCAACACTGTACTAGCCTCATAATAATGGAACGTGTACTGGCGAATTATACGAGTAATAGTAAGAACAATACATTTCTATCCAATGGTTCTCTTAAGGGAAGTAACTATTGTGGGCAAATTGGAGCACACGTAGCCCTCCAAACTCTATTATAAAACACGTCTCTACAGTCTTATGTGGAGGGATTCTGTTGCTAGGAATATCTTGGAGGGATAAAGCGTATCGGTAATTTGTCACTATAAGTAACATATATATTTCTTGCCTCTAATTAAGATCCCGTATAACCTACCGTATATAGATCAAGAGAAATGGCCATCTGTTATAAGAAGTCATAGTAATATCGTGTTAAGGGAAGATTTTTTTTGTTGGTGAATTGAGAAGTGTCTGATTCTTCCAAACTTTTCCAAACAGCTACAGACCATCATTGTTTTCGTTCATCTGGTTCTGTTTCCTGGCATATTTTGGAGGAAATAAGGTGCTCCGAAGTACCAAAAATATGCTATCCCCTTAAAGTAAACCCTGAGAACGAAGGCGAAAGGGATTCTCTCTCTCTCTCTCTCTCTCTCTCTCTCTCTCTCTCTCTCTCTCTCTCTCTCTCTCTCTCTCTACTGTTCATAAATACATTAATTAAGGGGAGATTCTCTTGTTGGTGAATTGGAAGGCCATTGATTCCTTCTATCTATACCAGAATACAGACGCCCTCAATGGTACTAATAGGGGACCTGTTGTTTCGTGGCATAGTTTGGATGAATCAGAAACCTTCCAGTTCACCAACAAAAGAATCTCCCCATAATAGAATCTCTATTATTATTATTATTATTATTATTATTATCATGACTTTATGTGGAGATATATTATGTATAACCAAAAGACTAATATAAGAGACAGGAATTAACATATGAATTAATTAAGGGATGTATAATGGTCGTTCAGTTTGTCCCATGAGGTTTTTAAGGGACTCGATGTGCTCATTTTTCTCTAAACTGAAATACCAATAAACTGTTGCATTATACTTTTTTCGGTCGATGATGTAACTCAGAGATCGAGGAGAATTTTTTTTTGTCTTTATTGTATATTAATTCCCTCTTAATGTATTTCAGCTTTCTTGAGTAAATCATATTTTTTCGATATTTTCTGGCACATAAATGTTACTGTAGATTTGCTTCGTCTTGCTGTATGACATTCTGTTACTAATTCTTATAAGTAAATAAGTCTGGAATTCCTTCTTCATTAACCAATACAGTATCATCAATGTATTTTCTCCTCTCGTTCCTTCTTCACTAATAACCTCGTATGATTTTGTTACTTCACCATAAATAATTCCTTCTCTTGCATTCACTCTGATCACATATATAATCCTTCATTAAATTCCTTGTTACTTCCCTCCCTTATCGCTCGGTTGGCCAGAATAACCACTAATTTCGCTCTTATCAGGTCGCAAATGAACATAATAATCCGTTAATATTTCACCATTTGACAATACCACCTTATCAAAATAATCACTTCGTTTTCATATTTCATCTTTATTATCGTGTGTTTTTCTAACGAGTCCACGAGGAGTGAAGAGTACTGGTCGCAAATTGTATTCTTGGTCGTCATTATCTTCACTATCACATCAGGTCATCATTGTAATTATTAATAACTCATTTCTGAATCGGCAATCCACAAAACATATATATATACTGTTTATATATACTGATAACAAGGGACTGAATATTATCTTTCCATTAATATATGTTCCAGGAGTGAAATTTAATTAACAAAGGTAACTTATATAAAAATTGATAGATATTGTGTTTATATTATGATTTTTATTCTTGGGGTCAACTTATCAAACACGAGAATTTGGAATATTATCACACATTTTAGAGTAATAGTCCATCAGGCTCCCTCACTGATCCCTATATATGTCCCATCATCACTTTCACCACCATCACATCTACTACCTTTATCACATCTACTACTACCTTCATCACATCTACTACCTTCATCATTTTCACCACCTTCATCATATCTACTGCCTTCGTCACATCTCCTACCTTCATCACATCTCCTACAATCATCACATCTCTTACCTTCATCACATCTACTACTACCTTCATCACATCTACTACTACCTTCATCACACCTAACAACTTCATCACATCTAACAACTTCACTATATCTAGCATCGTTATCCCATACAGTACAACACCTTCAATAGATCTAACACTTTCATCACATTAACACTTTCACCACAACTAACACCTTCATCACATCTTAAATTTTCACCACAACTAACACCTTATTAACATCTAGCACTTTCATCACATCTAACACCTCAATCTCATCTAACATCTTCATCACATCAAACATCTTCACCACATCACATCCATCCCCCACACCATCCTCGACTCCTCCACCCTCATCACATCTGCCCTCACCACAGTCATGCATCCATCCATCCATCCATCAGTCATCATCACCCTCATCAACCACCAATCTACCTTCATCACATGTAATCATAACAATAACCACAATCATCACCTTTTCACTCTGGGCCTTCACTGCATTCACCACCAACCCGCAGTCATCACAAACACACCCATTACACATCATCACCACATTACCCTGTCATCACCACATTACCCTGCCATCACCACATTCATCATCATTCACGCTTCCAACCACACCATATATTCCACCAACACGATCACCACATTACCCTGTCATCACCACATTACCTTGCCATCACCACATTCATCATCATTCACGGTTCCAACCACACCATATTTTCCACCAACACCATCACCACCATTATCTATCATCATCAATGCCACTTCCTCTATGCACAGACAATCAATCATCATGTCATCACAACCACTGTCATACGTCATCACTATCACAATTATCCTTTATCACTACCATGATACCTGTCAGTCAATCACCACCACGATCTTCACAATCACCTCAGTCACCCATCATTATCATCCTTCTCACAACCACCTATTCTTTTACTTCACTGACCACATTTAATCCGCCTTCACACATTCTCCTCTCTCTCTCTCTCTCTCTCTCTCTCTCTCTCTCTCCACACCTTTAATTCCGCCCAGTTGGAACCTCTTATAATACACTACCAGACACACACACCTACCTACCTCCCTCCCTCCCCACCCACCACTACCACACCCACTAATCCACTCTCATGATATACCTACACACACACACACCCTCACCCTCGTTACCATACTCACACATACTGTCATCTTAATCATCTTAGCACACACATACCCTACCTACTATTACCTCTCCCACAATCCCCACACCTGCATGCCAACCCTCATTCATCACACACATAAACACACACATCACATAAATACACACACATTCCTTCCAACAATACACGCACTATCACTAGACCTACATAACAATATTTCCCATCACTACACCCGCATTACATTCAAGCACACCATAACCACACTCATACACAAACCACTATCACCATAACTACAACAGTCATCACTCATCATTACCACATACACACTTACATAATAATCAACTCACCCTCACCACAACCACACCCACTATCATCACACTCACATAAAAATCTTCATCACACAAACACCTACATATTATCCACCCACCTTCACCACAACCACACCCACTATTACCACCCTCACCCCACCCAGAAAGTCGCCCTCACCACACCCAGAAAGTCATCCTCACCACACCTATACATGACTATAATGACATATATTTTAGGCTACTCGACTTACCTGTACTTTGGAGTCGAGGCGATGGGAGCTAGGGAAGCCTCTCCAGTGCTGGTGTGTAGGGCAGATGCACACTCCTACACCCTGTATACACACGGACACATACACACACACACACGGACACACCTACACCTACACACCACCTCTGCTAGGTAGGTAGGTAGTAGTAGTCAGAGAGGCTGTGTAGGCGAGTCAGCAGGATAAGACGATGGTGTGAGAAAGTATAACTATTATTGGTATTAATTTTGGTAGTGTATGCACCGGTTTATATTCTGTATATTATGTATGTGTGCACAATTGTCTTACCGTCCGTGTTATATTTCACGACAGTGTATTTCAAAATGTCTGGTTGATATATATATATATATATTTATTAGGCCTATATCCAGACAATATATTTTTCTGTTTAAGCACTGTACCTTCCTTGTGTTTCACTATCTCTTTTATCCACGTTTTTACAACACTTTTCCTACTTAGTTTTTCTATGTACACTTAAACTGTTGATGTTTTCCTTAGTTTTCACATGCAGTACTTTATATCAACGGATAGCAAAGGATGTGTTGATAAATAAAGGGAATTACTGAGGCAGGCAGAGAACAGGCCGTAAAAAGACAGTAAGATACGTCAAAATTTGGTGAATGGGGAGGGGAGGGGGTGAGTGGGGCGAGACCTAGCACAGAGAGAGAGCGCGGCACTCGTCCTAATGCCACGGAGTCACAAGCGACACTGGGGCACTCAGAGACAGACCGCCTATTTACCGGGCCCCAGGTGACTTCTACCTAGCAGCTTCCGATCTCATACCGCAATACCGGATGGTGGTTGGTTGCCGACACGAAACACCCGGATATCGTCTGGCAAATTAATTATCGTTTAAGTTATATACATTTTCAAGCCGGAAGTAATCAGGTTAAATGAGGGCATCAGATCGGCCACACCCCTTATAGGTCACGCCCCGTGTAGGTCACTGGGGCGTAAGTTGGAAAAGTGTGTGAGCCGGACGATGATAATAATGATGACCCCCACGATACCTTTATATAACGCCACTGTGACCATCATCATTGCCTTGCTCCTTGACTTCTCCAACTTTTTATCCCAAGACTCATACATGGTAACTTTTATATAGTGTGAAGTTCCGAGTATTTGAAGGGGATAAAAGTCTCGGTCGCTACACGTACTATATAAATAATTATGTGTTGTGTGCCAGTAGTTCCCGTAATTAGTATAAAAAGATGATTATCTCTCATTGTGATTTGTTTTTGCTCAACACTGTATCGCTCTCCAACACATAAATAACTAGACAATTTAAATCGATTATATTCAAGAGTAGAAAGGCTGAGGCAGTGTTTCACCTTCATATGCTGGGAATTGTACACTCGAGCTCGTAAATTCGCAACCACGTACTTAAATATTTACGTCATTTGAGCTGGTAATATCAATTGGTGAGGAATCACCGTAGGTGGAACATAGTAGGGAGACATGATACAATCTTTCGCCTACAGTGACACCTTTTTCCACACAGCGTTACTAGTTCAGATGACATAAACATTTAGGTACGTGGTCGCAAATTTACGAGCTCGAATGTACACTCGCAATCCAAAATTTGTATCCAGGTCTTGTTGAAGTTTCGAATCATTTGACACACTAGTGAACCAATTACAACGCTTATCCTATTTCATATTTTCTTGTATGAGCTCGCTTAAAACTCGATCAGGCTATTCGAAGCAAGCCTGGATACATATTTTGGATTGCAAGTGCATACATCACCATTAATAATATGTGTACCCATTAATGGTCCACTTAAGCGATGAAGGAAGGGAGCTCGTTTACCGTCAGTTACGAAAAAATATACACTAATAGTTTATAGGTAAAAAATGACGATTGTTCAGTGTTTAGATTGATATGGGTGAGGTTATCTGTCCGCTTAGTGTTATCTTTCCAGAAGCGATCAACTGCAACATAACGTAGTGCATGTCTGGCCTGTTGTGTGGGTGTTTGTTGTTGTTCGCTTGCCTCATATTACTTTATTCCCTCTGGACACGACATGTTCGCCTGGCAGCATGTATAGCTTGTTTAAATAAAGTGTTGTCATTAAAGCTTCTTCGTCTCCAACTAGTGCGACGCGTGTGAGGTACCCAACACCATGAAGCTTCAATCGAGACTCTCTGGGCCTCGTATGCATCACAGGTTTCTGACAGCCGACAGTTCCGAGATATAGTATGAAAAAAGACATCACTACTTCCTAGAAGATAAAACTGGACGTTCTTTTACTGTAAAATATAAGCATTTTGAATATCGTATGAACGTTCTGATATTACACGTGCGGAAGTGTGTGCCTGCGTCATTTTGTAATACTTTTTTCTTTTTTCATATATATGCCGGTGACCTGAAGATTCCCTTAGGGTTTTAACCAAGTGCACAGAGCCAGGAAACAGATGGAAAATGTAGCCATGAACATAATTATTTAACATATTATTAGCACGGGTCAAGCACCTAAGGGTACTTAATTGCAAAATTAATGTTTGTACACAGCTGAATTTTTTATTAGCACAGCTGGTCTTTGGAAGCGTTTGGCCGATACCTGTAGCCTACTATTAAAACTTTGATCTTGTCCATTGCAAATCTAATTATCCACACGTAAATGGAGAGGGAGAGAGAGAGAGAGAGGGGGGGGGGGAGGGTCAACTCCCTCCACAAGGTCTTGCTGTTCCTCTAGTAAGCTTCTCCATCCAGTTACATATTGGTTCGGTTCTCAACTTCACACCACATTCCATTATTTACGTCAGTGTAGTAATGGCTACTGTATGTGATGGTTGTATTCTGGTTCCTCGCGAAGTTAGTAAGACCTTAAGAGATAATCAGGCAAGTGTTGAATTATTAATGTTACTCGGTGTTTTTGTTCGTAGATGCAAAGACGGCAGAAATCCTTGTACTTTACTTTAAGAGAGGATATTAATAATCGGTAGCGAGTACTTCAAATTGTACCTTCTGCATTCTCAAGACGATCAGCTCATCCTCCAACCCTCGACCCCGCATCCTCTGACACTGCTTCGATGCTGATGACCCTCCACCATCAACATGATCTTCTCAGTAAGGTATGTTTGGTGCTGCATAAGCCAACCTGAGTGTAAAGAGGCGCGATCCTCCCCTTAGGGCTTTTGTGTACTCATGTGTGGTACGGTCACCCCAGAGGGACAGTTGTTTATGATCCGGGTCCTAGGGCGGGAGGCTTCACCTTCTCCGTGGGACTGGTCACCAAAATTGGATGACTGTAATGGCCCGGAGGGTGGATGTTGGGCAGCCTTCTTCAAGAGGTGATTGTGGCCTTACCCCATCTAAGGTATTCACGATGGCCTCAGGATTTGCAAAGCTTAACCGCAAGCGAGTAGTTGAACTTTCTGTTGGATACTCTGCATTTCCGTCGGAAAAGCTGCTTTTGCGACGGAATGCTGTAGAAAAATGTTTGTTTTTATTGGTAGTACATAATATTACATACAATAACGGGTTTGCACCAACCAATCACCGATTTCCAAGACTCTCACCCCAACACTATATGGATATCGCGGAAACGCAGCATATGGAGAAGAAAAATATCTTTGAATTGTCCATGATATTATTGAGGTAATAAACTTCACTATTTTCTCATATGGTCTTCTGCTTATATTTATTCGTCTACACATTATGTACTAAAATTTACATCACGTTTTCAGCTAGTTAGTTATATTTACTCATTTATTAATTTATGTATTTGTTTATTGATGGAGGGAATACTGGGTAACCTTTATGAAAGATTTAATTGCCCAAAATTTGCCGCAGGCCGTGGGTGGAACTATTATATTTTTTACCCTGTAACACTATAATCTAAATTGCATAACTCTTTTTATTAACGAACACAGAGAGACAGACAGACAGACAGACAGACCAGTGCACAGACACACAGATAGACAGAGAGACAAACCATCGCACAGATACACAGACAGACAGACAGACAGAAAACATCACTATCATAATCTCCCCTCTTATTGGTCAGTGTGTGTGTGTGGCTTCGACTGCTTATATTCCCTTCAATCCTGCGTGTAAGTTGTAATTGACGATCAACTTAAAGGGAGAGATTCACTTGTTGGTGAATTGGAGAGCTATTGATTCCTCCAGACAGTGCCACCAAACACATCCCCAATTAGTAACACTGAGGAGGTCGACTGTTTCCTGGCATGGGTTGTAGGAATCAGTAGCCCTCCAATTCACCACCAACATTAGATACTCCCATTAGGGTTTATTCAGTGGTAGATATTATACAAATATTGTAATTGGTCTTAAAAAGAATAAAAATTTCCCAGTCATACAGTTTATAAAATATGGTTCGAATATTATACGTGATATTTATATGGGGCGAATTGAAATATAACTGCTTTCTTTAAACTATGCCAGGATTTATTTACTAGCTTAATATGAGAGAGAGAGAGAGAGAGAGAGAGAGAGAGAGAGAGAGAGAGAGAGAGAGAGAGAGAGAGAGAGAGAGAGAGAGAGAGAGAGAGAGAGAGAATGAATTAAGTTGTCATAGTAACTAAGGACCCCCCCCCCCCAGCCAATTTATGAGTACACCTTAGAGATCAACAATATAAAAAAAATGAGCTGTAATGAGGCCTAATAAATCTTACGTCTTGTCAACATTCCTTACCTACACCTCTTTTTCTTTTCCTCCTCCATCACCCTCTCCTCCTCTTCCACCTCCTCCAATACCTATACACCACCTCCTCCTCCTCCTCCTCCTCCTCCTCCTCCTCCTCCTCCTCCTCCTCCTCCACCTCCTCTTCCACCTCCTCCACCTCCTCCTCCTCCTCCACCTCCTCTTCCACCTCCTCCACCTCCTCTTCCACCTCCTCCTCCTCTTCCACCTCCTCCTCCTCCTCTTCCACCTCCTCCTCTTCCACCTCCTCCAATACCTCCTCCTCCTCCTCCTCCTCCTCCTCTTCCACCTCCTCCTCCTTATCTTCTTCCACCTCATGTTCCACCTCCTCCTCCTGAAACTTACTCCTCCGAAATAATCAAAGCAACAGGACACCAGTATTTTTGTTAATCTGGTCTTGTTTCCAGGCATACTTAGGAGGAATTAATTTGCTCTAATATATCAAAAGTGTGTTATCCCCTTATAATACAACCATCCTCAAAAAGACAAGACGTTATGACAATATACTAAGTGTTTTAAAAAGTATACTTAGCGCTCACGCATCAAAATATATTGTTCTTAAGGGGATAGTATATTTTTAGTACATTGGAGTGCCCTGATTCCTCCAAAGTATGCC
Source organism: Petrolisthes cinctipes (assembly GCA_033782935.1). Lineage (NCBI taxonomy): Eukaryota > Metazoa > Arthropoda > Malacostraca > Decapoda > Porcellanidae > Petrolisthes > Petrolisthes cinctipes. Next base: position 29,986 of record JAWQEG010006208.1, read on the forward strand.
AGGTAACAGCAGCAT